>VURO01039927.1:0-14806 GCA_015108175.1 Pelvicachromis taeniatus
GTGTACACTTGAGCGTGTCAGTGTCTGAATGTGTGTGTGTGTGTGTGTGTGTGTGTGTGTGTGTGTGTGTGTGTGTGTGTGTGTGTGTGTGTGTGTGTGTGTGTGTGTGTGTGTGTGTGTGTGTGTGTGTGTGTGTGTGTCTGTCTAAGTGTGCACTCGTATCATTTTTCTTTTCTTGCAAAGACTTCATTATGTCAGTTTTAAAAAACAAAACTTTTTCCTGTTGGTATAATGAAATCGTGTTTTAGCTTGCTATGTAGTAAAGAGCATGTGGAAGATGGGGAAAGGTAGGAAATGGTAATTTTTGTCAGTGACTGTAACCCCCCCTGTCTTTTTCCAGAAGTTAGAGACCAAGCCTGCACTGAAGAAATTCACAAAATTCAAGCTTGATGTGTAGTCAGTAGTCCTACTGCCCCTACCCTCTTCTTATCCGAGAAGGAGAACAAAAAAATAAATAAAACAGAATGTTGAGACTTAAAAAAAAAAGTGTTTTTGTCTCACCACACGCCAGAGCCAGGACTGTAGCTCTTGTGGTGTTTTAGGAGGACATGAGCGCCACAGCGCAGTAAAGCTGTGGTCATCCGCTCAGACATTAAAAGAGCGAGTCCGGTGAACTCTTGATTAGCAGTTTTGGTCCGCTGAAGGCCTGACCGCGTGACTGTCTGTGTGACTGTGTGTAAGAGAGTGCGAGCTCGAGAGGTGACCACTGTTGATGTACAGCCTAATGTCTGGTGATGATGACTATGATGCTTCTCTTGTACACAGTATCATATGCTGGAGATGTACACAACCACATGTGCTGGGAATAAATGATTTCATAACTTTGTCTGGTGCCCTGCTTCATTATTAACACTGTAATGCTGTTTTTGAGACCTACATCAGCCCTTTTTTTTTTCTTTTTTCCACCCAAAAACTAAATAAATTGCAAAATGAAAATAATGGATGGAACAAATTTGATGCAAATTAAAAGTACTGGATTAATTCATTTTACTTAGATTTTTATTTCTCTGAAGGCTCGATAAACACTCCGTTTTTCTTTTTTTAATTGAATATTGTGGCAGTTATTTTGTTGTTCGGGCATTAAAAATTTTCAAATGACAGTCGATGATTTATAAGTCAGAGACTTCATAGGTTTTGGAGGCTTCACATGTTGATAAATCAAATTACAAATCTTTCAGCTGCTCCCTTTAGGGGGTGACCACTGAATCATCTGCCTCAATCTCACCTTATCCAAAACAGCATCCTGTCACAACAACCCTCTGCAATGTCTTTCACTACATCCATGAACCTCCTCTGTGGTCTTCCTCTTTAACTGCTGCCTGGCAGCTCCATATTTAACATTGTTTGTCCAGTATATCCACTATCCCTCCTCTGTACATGTCTAAACCATCGTTGTCTCTAAGATTTTGTCCACAAATGGCTCAACCTTGATGGTGCCTCTGATGTGCTCGCCTCTAATCTGGTCTATTCTGCTCACTCCCACATTAAAGTCTCAACATCTTCAGCTCAGCCTCCTGTCTCTTTAGATCAGTGTCACCATCTCCAACCATACGTCATGTCAGGTCTCACTACCATCTTGTAAACTTTCCCTTTGACCCCTGCTGATATCCTTATGTCAAAAATCACTCCTGACATCATCTCCACCCTTCCTCAACTCTTTTCTTCACTTCTCTTGTGTACTGTCTGTTGCTTTGTATGGTTGACCCCAGATTTTTAACCCTGTCCACCTTCATCCTCTGCTCCTCGGAGCTTCTCTGTTCCACCCGTCTCCCTCTCATTCACACACGTATTCTCGTTTACTTCTACCTGTTGCACTGCACAATGACAAAGGTGACGGTGCAGAACAGTGGCCTTTTGTTGCAGGACAATTAAATGAGGCGCTGCATTGACTCATAATTTATCAAGCAGATTGTGAGCACAAAACACCTGCCTCTGATCCCCAAAGCAGATGTTTAGGACTCAAAATCATGCTAATTGTCACTCTGGTTTTTTCTTATCACAGGCTGTATCACACCTGGGCTGAAGAGTGAATATAGCAGGTGCAAATTAATTACCAATCCAGACAAAAACCCACATCAGTGTGTCTACATACAGGGGGATATGCCTCTCCTCAATAATTGTCTTTACTGACAAGTGTGTTTGCACGTAACTGTCTCGCCATTTTGGTGACAACATAGAAGAAATGATAGAAAATATAATTTATAATGTGTAAAATGTTCAGTGTTTCTATAAAGTCAAGCTGTAGAGTTTGTGAAAACATCCAAACGTGCCTTGGATGACACCTTTTAGCTGCTGCTTGTTTGTGTAATTCTCAGCTTTTGGTTTTATCTTTAGTCACCGAAAGGTTTTGCCATTGAGATCAGGTGAATCGGATCCTTTCCTTCTCCTTATTTTTTCTCCTGATCATTGTGGTCATGTTCAAGTTCATGCTAATTTTATTTAATTAATTTCTAGGACTACGCAGGCTTAGGTGTATTCCAATTAAGTCTAATGTGGCCTTGCTGTTCTTGATTGTACCCTGTGGTTTACATCTTCTTATAAACACCTCGGTTTTCACATTGAGAAGCTTTTTTCTGAATGCAGACTTTGATAATGATATGTCTATTTCCTCAAGAGCGCTTTTGACGTAGATGTAGTGAAGTTGTTTTTCTTAACCAAAGAAAGTATTCTGTCATCATCCACTTTAGCATTCTTCTGTGGCCTTTGACGTTGTTCGGCTTGCCTGTGCATTCGTTCAAGTTTTTGCTCACTCGCTGATAGGCTTACTTTGGTCATGTGTAAAAATGTCTGTAATTCATGTCCTGGAGCAAACATTTAGTAAGGCTGAAAATCCAGTTTACAACCCACTGTGGTGGAGCACAAAGGCAAAGTTACAACAACCTAAATATATACATAGTGTAATTCTCACAAATTAAATTAATAAACTAGAGATGCTATATGCTCTTTAGCAGCGGTAGCGGACAAACACACAACAAGCTGAATAAAACGGAGTGTTACACAATGACAGAATTAAAAAATGAGAATAACGACAAATGTTTTTTTCTTTTTATTCTTATTTATATATTTACATTTATGTTTGGTTTTAATAGTTAAAAGTTTCAACTATCTAATGGATTGCCTTCAGAGTTTTTGCGCCAAACAAGTGATACTGTCACTACAGTTATTATCAGTGTTTGTATATGATTTTTTAAATGTCTAAAATCCTTGTTTATTTTGCTAAATAAGCTGTAGTCATCAGGATTCACGATGGAGGTGTATATAAAATAAAGAAGTTGCCTGTTTTGGAAATAGTCTTATGACTCTGCTTTATTGCATCTACTCTGTGTTCTGCATTGTAATGAATGTAATCCTCTTTGGCCATTTATGATATATTTTTAGAACTGTTGTGTTATAACTGGTTCCGTTTCTGTTGCTTTCTTGGCCAGATCTCGTCAGAATGTTTTTGAAAAATAAGATTCTTTTATCTGTATATATATATATAGATACATATTGGGGAAACTGGCAAAAACAAAAACAAAAAAATAAACTGATTACAGCTTCTACCTCGTGACAGTGACGTGTTTTCTTTCAAGTTTCAGATATCTTTAACAGTTTATGGTCAGCAAGTCATTTATAGCAGATTAAACTCCAGGTTTTGGCGGAGCCCAGTCATGGAAATAAAAGATCAAAGCTCCTTCTCTTTCCATTTGTTCATTTCTCAGTAAAGCGACACTGAGTCTGCGCGGTGCGCCTCGCCGTTTCCCATTACGTAATTGACGTCGCCTGTCAGAATTCAGGAAGTGGTTAGGTCGCTGTTGTTTGTGTCCCTGGCTCGCTGCTCCCAACTGTTTTTTCTGATTTAATAAAGCGCTTTCACGGGCCGAAATGGCGACGTTTATTTCAGTCCCGTTGAAAAAATCGTCCGAAGTGGATCTGGTGAAACCGCTGTCGAAATTCGTAACGTCTACGTACCCGGCGAGCGAGGATCAGGGAGAGTATCTCCGCGCCGTGGAGGAGCTCAACAAGCTCCGCAAGAGCGCGCTGGGAAGGCCGCTAGACAAACACGAGAGCTCCCTGGAGATTTTACTCAGGTAAAAAACAAAACAGTATTTCATAACACCTGAACCGGTTGCTGTGTAACTACCACCAACTGCTCGCACGGCTGTCTCGCCTGTGGCGCTGATTTAGCTCGGTCATCGCCGCACCCAGCGGGGTTAGCTTTGAGCTGCTAACACCGAGCTAAGATGCTAGGAGGACGCTCTCGGGGAAATAACTGAGTCATTTGTTACTCCTGCCAATTTTCCCTGCGGGGGGAATACAGGCGGGATGTGCTGGCTGGTTTAACCGAACTGTCAACTGCCTGTGAGGGCAAATTGGGCATGGAGAGCCGAGCTAGTTCACACTTACAGCTATGGCCTTTTCACTAAAGAAGCTTAAAGAAAACTATACGTTGTGTAGATGTAGCTTAAGCACCGAACTTGAACTTCCTCAGTGTGAAACGAACCTGAGTTATAAGAAGCTACATAAAACACAGACACCAGTCGCAAAAGCCCAAAGAACTAAGCCCCTTCAGTGTAAGTGTTAGCAATAGCAAAATGAAGCTTATTCACGTCTGCCTGGCAGTTTTGACGCGTTTGTCAGCATTAACAGATGTGTGTTGGTGAGAACAGCTGGCTTTTCCTATCAGCCAGAAGTTGCTGATGTCACTGAGACCTCCATAAAGCTGAGCATAAATGGTGTTACTGTGTTAACTGCTTTGCATAGAGGAAGTAGGTAGGATAGATGGGATATATTTTTGTGACACAAAGTCCTTCTGTGTCCTTGTCACCTCTATGTTGTTAACTGATGCCTTTCCTCCCGTGTAACTACACTTATAATTGTTAAATGAGGCATGGCACTCATGAGGGTTGAGAGAGATGTGGCAATCAGATAATCCTGAACCCCAGACTGTGGGGAGATTGGATCTTCCTTGGAGAGGGGGGAAATGTGTTTTTAAACTTCAATTTGGAGGACAAAATTTGCTTAACATTTGTGACTTTTGTTAGATTTCCAAAATAAGGGCACAAAAATAGTTAGTGGGTGAGGTTCAGTGTATACTTTCTTCTGTGATTAATGTATCTTAAACAGGCCTGTTTCATATTCCTGGGTGACATACAGGTACGGACTTTGTCCTTTTTAATGTGACTCATGAGTTATTTAATGCATAGAGTCTGCTCACATTACACAAGTAAGTATCCAGTTATGCAAATTCATGATCCCGGCCTTTTGTTGTTGTGTAGGTATATTGAAGTTTGTATTTGTTTATTTATTTATTTTAATATTTTCATTTTAAATAACTGACTGGGAAGAACTGATAAAAATCAGCCCAGTTATTATTATTTTTGTCTCTCCTGTCCCTATAAAAACACGAGTGCTAGTTTATGCTATTTTGTTTTCTTCGTTTCTTGTTTTTTCTGAGAGAAATATCGATAGAAGCCAATTTAAAAATAGTTCTGTCTGAAAAAGATTCCTGTAATAATCTGTGGGTTAGACTAACTGACAGATTTTTGTATGTGATGTGGGACCTGTGAGTTGGTATCAGTCTGCTCAGGATCGATCAGAAGCATGCCGAAACTGAATAAGCCGCCATCACTGAATGCTAACGTTGCGTCACTATGGTGACCATTGTTTGCACAGAACCTTTCTTTCTCTCTTGAGCTAACCAGGTGGCACGCCTCGGCTCACCTTTCCGCTGCTCGTGTGTGTGTGTGTGTGCCAGAGCTCATCAGCCTCAGTGTGTGTGTGGTGAAAGAGAGACAGAGATAGAGGGACAGATGGAGAGAGAGAATAGGAAACAAACTCTGTATGCAGTTTGTTCGTTTTAAACGCCAGTGTGTGTTTACTGATGTGTTTTGAGTTCAGGGGTGAAATGTTGAAGGATCGGTAAAAGGGATTCCCTGATGTCATACCTAATAGACCCGCTCACACATCACAGGTGCTGATACTGATAGGACAAAGAGCCGAGGTGTGTGTTTGTGTGTGTACGTGTGATGTTGTTTTCTGAGTCATTGTCAGATGACTCTGTCATGGCAGAGCTTCCTCACAACACAGATGTCATAACATTCACTATCTCTCCAGCTGGTTCATTTCAGTTATGCTTCAAAGTCTCTTCATTACTTTTTTTCTAACTTACCATGAATTGAAGTCACTTTGAGTAATTTTTAGAGTGAAGTTATTTCTGTGCTTTTGGATTTAGATACAAACAAAAGCAACGCTTCAATCCGCGGTGTTTCGTCTCTCTCCACAGATATTATGATCAGCTGTGTGCCGTCGAGCCCAAGTTTCCCTTTTCTGAAAACCAGGTAAATGATTGAGCTGCAGCACGCATAACTGTGTGTTAGTTACTCAGCAGAAGCACTTAAACACAAAGCCTCTTCCTGTTTCTGCAGCTCTGTTTAACCTTCACATGGAAGGATGCCTTTGATAAAGGATCGCTGTTCGGCGGCTCTGTCAAGCTCGGTAAGTTTGGATTTTTTAACGTTACCTTTGCAGGAACACGTGCATGTCATTGTGTGTATAACAGCTGGCTGTAAAAGGAGGAAATGATATCACAGTAGTTCCTGTAAATTTAAAATTCCGCCCTTCAGGTACATAATTGTTGTTCTGTCTTTTATTCCTCCTGTCTCTTTGCGTTTTTTTCTCTTTCTTTTACATACATAGACATGAAAACACCCAGTGAGAAACAATTCTTTCTAATTCAATGGACATACGAAACAGGCCCAACAAGATGTCATATGGAGTTAGAAAGAAAAATTACACAAAGAAGCATGTGACGCTGACAAGTGTTTCTTGTGTAACAGAGCAACGGGAGCTGACGTGCACACATAATTACTTTAAAGTTCAACAAGGCACTGTGAAATGTAAAAAATCAGACTAAAATAATAAATAAAGTTGTCTTTATTGAACTAACATTACGTTATATTGATAAGGTGGTGTTCTCAATCATCAGATTGTTTCTGTTAATTTGGAGGAATAAAAATGTTGATTTAATGAGGTTGAAATGCTTGTTTGTGGAACTCCATGCAAACAGCTGTTTCACCCCCTGAAACAATATTCAGGGGGTGAAACTCTGATGTCACTCTGTCCTCTCTGTGATTTTCTCACTAAGTAGAGACAGACTGAGAATCCTGGCAAAAACAAAAGCAGTGACACAGACACAAACAATCTGGACTTTCCAATATTTCCAGTGTTTGGTATCTCAACTTCACTGTCTGCATATAACTCTCAGAACTATGTAAAGAGCCAACCTCTCAGCTGGGATGGGAAATCCCCGGCTCCATGCAGCTACGCACACCTAGGGGTGCAACATGACCAATCAGATTTTCTCTCTTAGTGACGCTGGCCACTTTAAGCTTGTGGTGATAGCGGCATGTGACCGTGATCAATCAACAGTTTGTTATAAACGTCCAAGTGTTTTATATCAGAAGTTTAATCATTTACAAACTTGCTGTAAATGACTATCTATTTGCACTGTGACTGAACCATAGGAATTCAAAGAACAAACACACTTTGACATGATGGAGATAAAAATTTGTAGACATAAATCATATAAATGCAATTTTGGCCGATTTTGGAAAATCTCAAGTATGTTGTGGAACTGACAGGAAACCCTTTTGTGTTGCAGCTCTGGCTAGTTTGGGTTATGAGAAGACGTGTGTGTTGTTCAACGTGGCAGCTCTGGCCAGTCAGATCGCCTCAGAGCAGAATCTGGACAATGACGAGGGACTGAAGACCTCTGCCAAATACTATCAGGTGGGTGTACTACCACACAGTAACATACAGTACACTAACACTGTTAAAACTCAGATCATATTTAGTTAGAAAATAGTTCACTCATGCTGTCTTTTACAAAAATATGAAAAATTATTCAACTTTTATGTTTGTTTGTTTTTGTCTCTCTTTTTATTGTAACTGAGTTCATTCTTCTTGTTTCTGAAATTTAAAAATTTAAATTTGTGCAAATTTTCTCCAGTGAGTAGATGTACCAAGTGTTTCCTCTGTTTGGATTGGCTGTGTGTTTGAATCGAGGAAATGTTCAAAGCTCTTTGCAGCACCTTTTATGATCCATCCTGTAACAGCAGTTTTGTGTTCACTCTACTGCACGTCTATTTTGTCCTCATTGTCAGAAATTTATCAGGATGAGTGTCATACAGTTAAGCCCCATCTTTCTAAGGTTTCAGGGACTTGAAGAGAAACGCATCAAGCCTGCCTTTCTCACAGATGATAGTAAATATTTGAATTGATCTGCTTCCCCAGAAGGACGTCAAGCTTCAGAAATGGAAGAACCTTCAGAAAGAGTAGGCCTGCAGAGTGTTTAAACAAACAAACAAAATGCAAATTTGGCATGTTTCACTCCAGGCTCGAGACCCGAGTTTTGATTTGATGATCTGTGATCTCGTGCACAGTTGATACATTTGAGGCCCGTGGAGCTGGCTGAATGCCACAGTTGGCTCTGTTTTGGGGAAAAATCTTGTTTTGCTGTTTATTATTTTATTTTTTTTCCTCTTCATGTCTTCCTGCAGCTGGCCAGCGGCGCGTTTGGCCATATCAAAGACACAGTGCTGTCTGCTCTGAACAGGGAGCCCACCATGGACATCTCCCCGGAGACTGTAGGCACCCTGAGCCTCATCATGCTGGCCCAGGCCCAGGAGGTCTTCTTTCTTAAAGCCACTTCAGGTAACAAAGCCCTGTCCCTGAAGACATGAGTAAGCCTTTCAGTGCATTTTGATTATATTTATTTAAAAAAACAGACTCTATTTTAAACTTAAACCCCTCTGAATACTTTTAAAAAGCACGTGACGCTTCTAGGACTGCTTAAGAGTTTTGCTCTGTGGGCCATCTTGCAAGCTAACACTTTTACAGCAGCTTATGTCACAAATAAAATGAGGTATTGTACTTTAATTCATTATATATCATCTTTAATTACCCACTTAAGGCTGGGGTTTTGTTTTTTTGCTCTCAAGATTAATTTCGAGTGCTGATGGGAGCAGTTTAGGTCCCAGTTACACTCAGCTTCTGTCCCCATTCTGTCTGCACAGTTTGTGTGTTGGAGTTTTGAAGATTACATTATAAAATAAGTTCTTATATAAAAAACAAAAACTCATCTGCTGAGAAGTTGTGTAATTTTGTTGTGGATTAATTTTCGAACATGTATTGCTGTCATGTTTTATTGCAATGGAAGCAGTCAGCTCTGAAAAACACTCGAACCAATTTCAAAGAAGCCAGTTTTGTATTACTATCAGTAACGCTGGGTCTATTTTACCGGATACACCCGATAAAACGTGCTTCCAATCAAATTATGTTAAATTACGACAATACATGACAGATTAAAGTAATTAAAGTCTTTTATTCCCCCGTGCAAAATCTCATAAAATGGAGAGAGAAAAAAAAAAGTATCACGAGGGCACTCCAAGTTTCTAAAATTGGTGAAGAATTTGGTAACAGTTGAACAGCTTCTTATCTGGAGTCTTTTCATGTGTTTGTTTTTGCCTGTTGCATCACTTTAAAAGGCTCTTGTTCACCCTGTAGATAAGATGAAAGATGCTGTCATCGCTAAGCTGGCCAATCAGGCGGCAGACTTCTACGGAGACGCCTTCAAGCAGTGCCAGTATAAGGACAACCTCCCCAAGGTATATGAAGAACACACACCCATGCGTGCACACACAGAGTTACACATTAACCACGAGTTGGAAACCCACACATCCACGGTCAGCTGTGTGCTTGGTGCGGTGCAGATATGCAGAGCGTGGACTCGTCATGGTTTGGAGTGTGTCTGGTTGTGTGTATCGTTTTGTGTTTATGTGGGAAACGGACTCGGGTTGTGGGACTGTCCCGTTCACACCCTTTGTGTTCTAATTTTTCCGTTTCCATCCTGTTTTTCCTTCGATTGGTTGATTAATACTAAACTACAGAAAGAACACATGTGTCCTGTGTTCTTTCTGATTGGTTTCTCTCCATTTATTCCCGGACATCTTAAAGTACTTACTAACACTTTAAATGATGCAACCACACACAGAAACGCACACTAACAAAGGTCCATGCTAGACCTTCGATATTTAGGAGTTAAACAGATCAAAATAAAGAAAAGAGCAGCTGTTATAAGTTATAACTATAGTATTTAAAAGTGGGAATTTCCACATGTCCAAATTTAACAGCTGTGACTTGTTAGAAATGATGATGTTTGATATAAACTGTACAAATGTAAATTCTAGCTCATTACATTACATACACGTCTTACATTAAAACATAAATTTCTCCATCTGGACACATTTTAAAGCTGAAATCAATCAGTCAGCTAACAAAAAACATTGTTAGTAAATATTTTGTTAGTTAGTTGTATAAAACGAGACTTGCTTCTAGTGAGTTTTTTTTCTCCGTATTTTATTGTCGATAAATTCAATTAACCTTAATAAAGGTTTTTCATTATCAATTAAACTAAGAGACAGACGAGCCATGATCACCATCAAAAGAAAGAACATAACAAAACAGAGTAAGTTAGAAAGAAAAAAGATGGACCCTCCTCTCCCCCTGAGCTAAAACACAAGGTCACTGCACTGCAAGGACAACAGTGCTCCCCTCCCTGACCTACCTGTCCTAATCGCTGACTGTGGCCAGCTGCCAAGGTCAGTACCCTAAAGTACGGTAGAGGAAAACACACCTACTGGAGCAAAATCACTGCAGACCCGGTTGGGTCGTAACACTCATATTAAACATGGCCAGAATTTTAAATAATGAGGTCATGATTTAGGATTCAGACTGGTCTAAACAGCTGAGCAAACCTTCTGTTTGCAAGGGGCAGCCAATCAGAAGAGCTGTAATGCAAATGTAAACAAACAAAGTCAAACCTAAAAATATGAAAAACTTATCAGGTAATAATAGAAAAATAAATTCATTTAAAAAGCTGGACAGTGAACCCATTGTAGGTTTTAATGGCCCAGTTTGATTTCAGACTGTTTAGGATGTATCATTTTGTTTTCACACCACCTTCCTCACACACTCGTTCATCCACGCACACACGGACACACACACCTGGTTTTGGGATGTTTGATGAAGCCGCTTTTTCTGGACGGAAACACTCATGGCCTGTTCTGTTTTTCTCTCTCGTTGTCTTCCTTTCTTTCTGCATCCCTCGCCGTGGTGCTGGCGTTTGCCCTGGTTGTGTCTGTGCGTGTGCGCTTGTGTTGTGTGCACGTCTCTGAATGCTTGTGCCTGTCTGTCACTGGCTTCTGTGGTGTGATTTAAAAAAAAAAAATTGTTTTAATTTAATTTCTTTTTTCTTTTTTCTTTACCTCGCTGATGTGCGTCTGCCATCATATGGTTTGCGTTGCCACTGCGTGTATGTGCGTGTGTTTTATATATGTCTGCATGCCTGCGTGTTGCTCTGTGGTTGCCGCTCCCTGGTCAGTATTTTTATTTTCAGGAAGTGCTTCCGGTGCTGGCGGCTAAGCACTGCATCATGCAAGCCAACGCCGAGCTGCATCAGAGCGTCCTGGCCAAGCAGAAGAAGAGGTTTGGGGAGGAGATTGCTCGTCTGCAGGTACACAGATTTCCTCTCACTTTACATCCTTTATTTATTTTTTTAATACATTGTATATATTTAAAAAAAAACAAAAAAACATGCTTCTCCACAACCTTTCCTCAATTATTTGATCGATCCAGCACGCAGCAGAGCTGGTTAAGACTGTGGCGTCTCGTTACGACGAGTATGTGAGTGTTAAGGATCTGACAGACAAGATCAACCGATCCCTCACAGCAGCTAAGAAAGACAACGACTTTATCTACCACGACCGCGTGCCTGAAGCTAAAGACCTCGAGCACATCGGCAAAGCAGCGCTGGTCAAACCAACCGCAATCACACCTCCACTCAGCCAGAAATTTACAGGTACGAACTGCAGACACACACACCCACACTGAGATGATGAAATCATCTAATAAACCTGAAAGAAACTTTTGAAAATTCTCTGGAGAATGTTGCTCAGCTGGCTCTTTATATGATCTGATTTTCCTAAATCAAAACTTCATGGTTTATGCTCTTTTTCTTTTCTTTTTTTTTCATTCCTCTGAAAAAAAATTTTTTTTCTAACCATTTGCTTGTCTTGATCTTTTTACTTCAGACTTGTTTGAGAAGATGGTTCCCATGGCCGTGCAGCAGTCCATGAGCATCTACAGCCAGAGGAAGGCCGAGACTGTTAACAGACTGGTGGGAACCATGAGGGAGGCGACTAATCTCTGCAACGGGTATGCTGTGCTGTGTCTGTAAAGTCATATTTACACATGAGCTCCAGCTCTGAGCGATTCTCCGCCGTCACAAGTGTGGCTTCATGCGAGAACTTGAATTATCAGCCAGTTTGCTACCGTAAACAAGGTTTATGATAATAAAGAAAGCTTCTTCACTTTGGGGCAGTGATTGTGGCAGTAATTTTAAAGCCTCCATCTAAATGAAATATGAGAGTTGCTCCTCCTGGAGTATTGGTAAGTGTCGAGTGAATGAGATTGGATACGACTGACTGTGAGCCTCGGTGACTGCTCAGTGGATTTTAATTCTTATTAGTTTGTGCACGTTCTTTCTGCACTTTAATACAAGAACCTGTGAGCTGTGATGGATCACAGGATGTGCCGGATGAGCTTTTACATTGATGTTCTGGTTTTCATTGAAAACTGCATATATAAACTCACGAGTGAAGATGTTTTAGTTTTTTTTCCCCCCACATAAGTAACTTTTACAGCACACGCAAAACAAATAAAAAAAGAAAAAACACACCCATTATGGTTTCTGCAATGTGATCAACGTGGCTTCTCAACCAGAGCCAGCTATCCATCGGTTTTCTTCCGCTTATCCAGGTCAGGGTCGCTGGAGCCCATCTTAGCTACCATAGGGCGAGACGACCCTGGATCTTCTTGTTGTTAGGCAAGACCACCATGCGTTCCTTTCCCTTATCCATACACTTACCTACATCTCTGCTACACATGGTGAAAGGGAATGTTTACAGAATGGTTTAGAGATGATGCTGACAAAAAGACTAAGCTGAGCTGGAGATGCTCAGCCTACAGTCTTGTGTCCTGCATCAGGACACATGATCTGCGGCGATCATGTCCTGATGCAGGAGTATTTCTTGGAAGATCTGCTCTGTGTAACATAAAAAGAACGACTGCCCCGTTCAAGTTTTTCCAGATTGTTCAGAGTTTATGTGGAAACTCTCATATTATGAGTTGCTGTTTGTGTAAAGCACTGAGCAATCTGCGTCTTCCTGTTAACATGTCAGTAAGTGCTTCTGTAAATAAATTTAATAATTCATAATATGAGGGAACATCAGGTACCATTAATATGTCGATAAAAGCACTCGTATCGTCAGTGCGGCTCTCTCAGCACAGCGTTTGAAGATCTTTATTAGAAATATGAGCCAATGAAGTCAACATGAGTGCATTGTCATTAAATTAAACCAGTAAAATGAAAATATTTACTTTAACTCATTTTCTCCAAGTAAACTTTGTGAAAGCTGTTTTTAATGAGCTCCGTTCTGACAAGCTACAAATTAATGTTCAAGCAGCCGTAATAACTGACAGATGATGCGTTTCTCCATCAGGGTGTTGGCGTCTCTAAACCTGCCAGCTGCTCTGGAGGATCTGTCAGGAGACTCCATCCCACAATCCATTGCTGAGAAGGCCAGGAACGTTGTGCAGCACGGAGGACTGCAGAGCGTCGAGCAGCTCATCAAAGACCTGCCCGAGCTGTTGACCCGCAACAGAGAGATCCTGGATGAGGTCGGTGATGCGAGCAGACGCATGCTCTGCTGACCTTCCTGCTTGCCACGACCCCAAAATCTGTTTAACAAAGTAAAGAAGCCGCTTTTAGAACAACAGGCTGCAAACAGCTTGTCTGTCATATGGCTTTGCTTTCTTGAAAACGTAGCATATGAATCCTGGCTTGGACGCCGCGAATGTTGGAGTATTCTACCACCATTATTACCAGAAGAGCGTATTAATGCTAAAAAAACTCTTAATCGTTCCTAATGGCGGAAATCCCAGATCTGCATCATCACAGGAATTTAATCCACTGATCGTTGGGCCAAGGACTGTCTGTCCACCGGCTTCAGCCAACCCATTTTTTAAACATCATGCTGACAAACAAATAAACAGATGGGAGGGAAAACATAAAGCACAATCTGCCTCCAAGTTTGTTGGCAGAGTTGAAAAGTCCAAACCGAAATGCCCTAATTTTCCTAAAAAGTAGTCATTAATGAGACTAAAAAGAGGCACAAAAGAGGAAAAATACAATTGAGCTGGCCAAAAAATGATTATTATTTGAGATTTTAATTTTTTATATACTGAGTTTTTATTTTTAATTAAACTCGTTTCAGCTTCTTTCTTTTTTTAATTTAACATGCATGTTGAGTGATCATTAAAAAGTACACAAGGCAGACCAAATATGGACAAGCAAAGTTTATAATCACCGATGTAATAATCGCTGTTTCGTGTGTCTTAAGTGTGACAGTTTGCCCCATTTTCTGCAAATACATGTCTCAAAGACAGGATCTCACCAGCTGTATAAGCAATGTTACCATATCCTGAGATCATCATCATCATCGTAATAATAATAATAATAATAATAATAATCTAAAAGATTCCTAGTGTGTCTCACCTATTTTCTCTGGCCTTCAGATTGAGTTCTGACTACTTTTTTGTGTGTGTGTGTGTGTGTGTGTGTGTGTGTGTGTGTGCGTGTGCGTGTGCGTGTGCGGGTGCGTGTGCGTGTGCGTGTGCGTGTGTGTGTGTGTGTGTGTGTGTGTGT
>VURO01039933.1:0-11130 GCA_015108175.1 Pelvicachromis taeniatus
GGTCTTTGGTGCTGGTCTGTGGGTTGACTGACTGTTCTCACCATTCATCGCTTCTGTCTATCTGAGATTTTTCTTGGTCTGCCACTTCGAGCCTTAACTTGAACTGAGCCTGTGGTCTTCCATTTCCTCAATATGTTCCTAACTGTGGACACAGACAGCTGAAGTCTCTGAGACAGTTTTCTGTATCCTTCCCCTAAACCATGATGGTCAACAATCTTTGTCTTCAGCTCATTTGAGAGTTGTTTTGAGACCCCCATGTTGCTACTCTTCAGAGAAAATTCAATGAGGAGGGAAACTTACAATTGACCCCCTTAAATACTCTTTCTCATAATTGGATTCACCTGTGTATGTAGGTCAGGGCTCACTGAGCTTACCAAGACAATTTGAGTTCCAATAATTAGTTCTAACAGTTTTGGAATCAATAAAATGACAACGGTGCCCAAATTTATGCACCTGCCTAATTTTGTTTAAAGAATTATACATTTATACATTTTGTTTAAAGCACACTTTCAGTAAATCCAATAAACTTCATTTCACTTCTCAAATATCACTGTGTGTGTCTCCTATATGATATATTTAACTGACATTTTTTATCATAACAACCAACGATTTATACATGGAAATCATGACGATTAACAAGGTTGCCCAAACTTTCGCATCCCACTGTATTATGTTGCAAAATTGCTGTTTCCATAAGAATAGTGGTCGGCTTGTTTGATGTCTTTGAGTGAACTATCTCATTAACTAGGAATAAATTCAGTTTATAAATTAATACGTTCCTTAATATAATTTTTATTAACTTTGGCCAACGCTTAACTGCTTCTCAAGCCAAGCTTTGTTTACTGAGAATTCACCCCCTGCTGGCCATTTGAAAAAAAAAATGCAGGTTTAAGGAACTTGTGCACTGGATTACTGGCTTCACATTTCACAGAGCATACATTTACCTTTTTTTGGTACAGTTAATAAAGCTCATTTAAGCTACAAACACGTCTATGCACAGGCAGAGTCTGACAAAGCAAGCCCTCCTCTGGCTCTGTCACTAGGACAATGTAAAAACTCCCTGCAGATAAGAACCCAACTGTGTGGTCTCTAATACTGCACTATGTGTGAATTATATGTGGCCCACTAAGCTGTCATTAAAATAGCACTTTAAAGTCCTTCTGCGTTGAACATGCCCTTTGCAGCCAGATTATAAATATCTCTTTAAAAGGCAAAATTCTGAATTGTTGCTCTTTTTGAAGTCCAGGGGCGTAGGGGCATTGTTAATATTAATTGTCTTTGTCAAACAAGCTGAATACTGTCTGATTTTATTACTTGTGCCTACTGCCCTGCTGTGGTTCAGATGAAAATCAAAGGATCCATCAACGCCATAAGCAAGAGGCCACTGTTTTAAATTTCTACCTGAAAACCAAACAAATTAGATTAAAAACAGATCAAAATACAAAACCTATTTGTATAAGTCTGTCTTTGCTTCAAAAATTACCTGAAAATGGTGCCAACTATTATTAACTTTTAATTTAATAATAAAAAGTCCATATTTGTAATAATCTTTTTTACAAATATGGGCTGGCTCAAGATTAGGATATATTAGTAATGAACAGGTTAAAGCTGGTAAAATACATAAAATTCCATGATTCTCTTCCAAAAAAGTAGGGCTGATATATAAAATGCAATGATTTGTAAATCTCAATCCCATATTTTATTCACAACACAGACTTAGGATAGGACAGGTAGAAGTCTACCTTTTGTTAAATGACTGGGAACTTATTTTTAATTTCATGATGCACAAACTGTTTAATGCAGGAAAGTTCTGGAGTGTATAGTCCACGCCAGTCCCACATCTGGACTCTTCTACGCTGAAGCTGTGCTGTTATAATAGATGTACTTTCAGCTAGAAAAAGGCCTTGCTCAAATATTGAACTTGAAGATGGTGGTGTTTCTTGTGTTCATGTTCACATATGGTTTTAACCTGCATTTGTGGATGGCACAGCAAGCTGTGTTCACAGACAGCGGCTTCTGGAAGTGTTCTGAACCCATGCAGTGATTTCCATGACAGAATCACGGCTGCTTTTAATTCAGTGTTGCCTGAAGACCCAAATCAAGCAACCAATAATACCCTTGTGTACAGAGATTTCCCCAGAGTCCTGGAACCTTTAGATGTATTTTGATTATGTACTGATGAATTTTTTAGTGTTGAGTAACAATTTGTAGATGCAGTGTTAATCCACTGGTACCCAATTTTGCCTCTCTAAGATGCTGTTTTTACACACAGATATGTTGTTTAGCTACCTTAATTAGTTGCAAAATGTTCCTCCAGACATTTACTTTTGGTACCACTTGTTATCCTGTCTCAACACTTTTGAGACATTTAGCTGACATTAAATTCAAAATGAGATAATATTTTTCAAGACATATTATAATGTCTGGATTTAAATAGTTCACATTTTTTCTATGTCCTTTTCTGGATAAAATATGGGCTTTTCAAATTTGAAAATCATTTCATTCTAGGTTGTTTTTTTTGTTTTTTTTTACAGTTTACACAACTTATTTTTTGGAATTGGGGTTGTACTTATAAGCTTTTAAACCTGTGCTTGTGATTGATAAAGTCTACTGCTTTATCATTGTCTGCACATTTGAACACCTTGAGAGAAACGTTTTAAACACATTTTTCCATCAAATTTCTTCCTCTTGTAGTATTTGTTCTTGGCATTGATACATGGGCACCCAGTGAGGAGATGTGATAACTTGTAAAATGCGCAGGTGTTCTGCCAGTTAAATTCGCAATGACACCAGTCATAAAACTGCAACATCAAAAGCTCAAATCCAACCTCAGACTTGGACTTTTATCCTGTCACCTCAAATTTAGAGTGAATTGCAAAATGAATCTGAAATCTGAATCAGAATTTTTTTTACTCTAATTACACTGGGCATCTGCCCAGTCTGATCAGAGTCTTTTTTTTTTCTCTCCTCCTGATCCTCTCATATTGTGTACCTCACTGTTTCTACTAAACTACCTGTCCTGACCTGTCTCTCCAATGTGATGTTGTGTAATGTATGTGTGGTCCGGATAGGTCCAAATTTCGCTGCAGGAAACTGTAGTGACAATAAAGGCTTTCATTCATTCATTCATTCATTCATTCATTCATTCAAAAGCCAAACAAAAAACCTAAAAGGAACTTTTTAACAGAAACGCAATTGGCAACATACACGAAACTCTCAAGAAGCATTTAAAAAATGCTTATGAATTTTGTGCAGGGAAACCGTATTTCCAGGAATGTCTGCAACATTATCTTTAGCACGTTAATGGTGTCATCTAGTTGAGTCGCAGTCCCACCTCCACAGTTCATGTATGCAACCATGTATTCTGGGAGTTTTTCATCAGACGGCAATATTGCTCTGCAGACGCTGGATAGCAGACTGGATAGGATGGCAAGTGTCCTGTAAATTCTTGGAGAAGATGAAAGAAACTAAGTGGTCATAAATTCTCCTGGCTGAACAGTCATGTGTGAAAAGCCAGAATGGCTTTTCACACATGACTAACACAGAGAGCTCGTAATGCAGGGGTAGAATCCACATGACAATAATTGTAGAAATGTACGGCGCTGAAGTGGCAATGCTTTTACTCCATGACAACTAATGATGTGTGATAATATTAATAAAGTGACTGGTAGAGAAACATCAGTTACTCTCCTCTCTAATTTACAAAGGTGGGGGAAGTATAACACTGGTACATTCCGAACATGTGTCCAAACAATTTCAAAGTGTTTATGACAATCAATAAATCGGGAAAAACAACAACAAAAAAACAAATAGTCTTGCTCATGTGAAGAATACACATGAGCAAGACTATTTAAATCTATTTAAAAATCTATAAATAGTCTAACTGATATTAGTAAAGTGATGATTAATATTTAATCAATGAAACAGAGAGCAGGGAGAATGTGTTTTAATTATTATTATTTTAGAACATGTATTCTTTGAGAAAAACAACTTCTACTATGTACTGTTTTAGCATAATTATGTAACCATAATGATTACATTATACTTTATTGAAAGTGGAAATGGATGAAGCAGGGGTGTGGCTGGAGCCTATCCCAGCTGCCACAGGGTGGGCAAGGGGGTCACCCTGGACAGAGGGCTAACAACGAGAGACAGACAACCATTCACACCTACAGGCACCACCACAGCACGCAGTGTGTCATGCTACTGATTGCTAAATTGAGCAAACTGCCCACAATTCGAGTTGTGCTGCCCACTGTGCCCTATCTATGCTGTTGTTTTTTTGCATCCATTCATGGTCTTTATATTTAGTCTATGTGCTCACTCCCTGTCATTCTTTGATACTACTGGTCACACAAATGTGCATCACAACATGCCACGGTTGTTTCATTCATGAGGGCTCCCTGGACAGTATGCTGCTCTTTGCTCAACATAGCGGGAAACTGTTCATGCGTGGCACAAGCCACTGGAAAAATGGGTTTCAGAAAGCAAAGGTGCCATTTATGTTTTTTTTACCGTGTCACTGTTTTGTGGTCCCCTTCATGATCCTTTAAACATGAGCAGATGCTCTGCGGGAAGTTGAGCAAATGTGTTGGAAGCATGGACAGTTCCCATGACAGTGTCCAGGTCCCACTTGAACTCTGTCACCACTGTCCCATAAAAAATTACAAACAAGCATGGCATGTACAGTTTCAAGATTCCCTTAAACCACAATTTCTCCTGATTTGATCGATGCTGGTGGACCTGAAAAACCTTTGCAATAGATGCAGGTCAGGTCTGACACAGTGCAGCCTCGGTGTACAAACTTTTTAAAACACTTTTATTTTTGTGAAAATCCATTAAATTCAATTCAATTCCAGATTGAGATGCCATTGATTTATTTATTTTTTACTCTTTAGGCATATGGCCTAAACAACACATGGCCTAAACGTAAGGGTTAAACTTAACCATAGAGATGATAGCACTGACAGCCAAAGTAATGTTGCTATTTAGGTAGATTATAGTCATTCGCTTCCAGCAGGATTACTGCAACATTATTTCTATGCATAATCAAACCTGATTATTTAACCTTTTATCTCTGAGCTCCTGATCTGTTAGAAGGACCCTTTAATTTGCATGGCACAAATCAGCCTTCTTTCCAAATGGAAACTGACAAAAAGTATAGAAGACCCTGCTGTGCAAAATACCTATAAATTACTTCTGGGATCATGTCTGGAGGAAATGTGTTTCTTTTATTCTCAAAATACCTCTTGCCTCCATCTTCCCTGTCTCGGCTCTTTCTTAGGCAGGAGCTTCACGGCCTCCCTGCTCTGTCAGGAGACTGTCCATCAGAGCTTCCATAATGAAAAGTGAGCTCTCCCTCTCACCTTCCTCTCCCACCATCTTTCTCTGCAGTCAGCTCCTGTCTCTTCCAACTTTCCTCTTATTTCTACAGTCCAACAAACTTTCTCTTGCTTTGCAATGTCACAGTCAAAGTCAGCAATAAGGACAGCACAAGTGCATTTTAGGCGAGTGAATGAAATTTTAATGGCAGGATTTAACAGATTATCTGGGTTTATGTTTTAATAGTGAGTAAATTGTATTAACCTGTGAATGTAAGGCTTAATCATGAATCTTTGGAAACAGTGTATTACGTAAAATTCCCAAGTGGCCTTATTAGTCCAAATCTGAACTGTACGTGCAGACAATCTAAAATATGCCCAAAATATATACTTAATTTAAAATGACTGCAGTAGTGTCTCCCCAGCTCCTGACAAGACCAATCAAAGTATCTGAAAGTTTTCAAACCAGCTCTCCAGCAAATCTAGACTTGTTCCCTCTTCTTATTCACACATTTCCAAATTAATTGTCAGTGTAATGTCCCATGACTGGTGAGACTTTTAATGATGGAGTTAGCCTTTAAAACAGAATAGCACAAAGTCTTACAAAGGTTATTAGCAAGAAACGTGACCTTAGCAGGACAAACCAGGACTCAACAACAGCAAGTAGCTTTTTTCCCCCCTTTTCTTCCCAGTGGACTGATTGAAGGACAAATGCCGTTTTCTGCAAAGTCAGAGTCAACAGTGAAGAAGTGCTCGACATAGTGAGTAGATTCAGAAAAATACCTATCACAGAAAAATGACATCTTCCAACCAAAATGCAAAAATACTAAATGTGATCCTCATCTTTTCATTTGCTTCCTAAATGCAAATCTAAATTATTAAAGAACTATATACTGTAGTAATCATTGTTATTGCTTTACCAGTGCTTTGGCTGATTTATTGTAAACTATTACATTTAAACTACAAGTAAAATATGTATCTATGTATGTATCTAAGAGACTAAAGCTGAGAATTTGCAGGCATAACTTATTCATTCACAACCGGTAACAGAATCAGAGTAATATACTATGGGATACTGATATTATAGCTTGATATTGGCCTAAAATAGATACATCAGTATCAGTCTGTGTATACGCCTTTCAGCCCAGGCTGTAATATAATGCTCTTTTCTCAGATGCCACCTGTGTCTCCACCTTTTGGCATCAGCACTGCACCCATATTCGCTGCAGCGAGATAAAAGTCCTGTGTTAGAGTCTCTATCAAGAGGTTTGATGGGTTGTGATGTTATAAGTCGTGTTTGTCAAAGAGGGGTGTCACAAATTGGAGAAGATAAGGATCTAAATGTAAGAGCCAGAGGTAAGTGGTAACCAATCAATAAAGCAAGCATTTGGTTGCTGACAAGAGAATAAAAAACAACATAAATGGAGGGCAGCAGAGAAGAAGAGAGGGTAGACTATTCGTATACATGCACACAGGACAGACTCAACACAAGAGAAAGCAATGGGCCAACAATCACGCAGGAGGGAAATCAGAGACAGTCAGAGGCATTCAAGGAATTGGAATAAGATGAAGCGAGAAAGTACAGGGATAGGTGACAACACATGGAAATGTAAGTACTAAGGCCTGAGTCACACAGGTTAGCAACCTGCAAGAGAAAAATGTGTATTCTCCACGTGGTTAGTCTGTGAAAACCTGTTCCAAGGAGGTTTATGATGCTCCACCAAAAATGTCTTTGTGATTACTTTGGATGCTACTTTGGATCTGCAAACTACTTGTTACTCATGCAAACTGCAGGCAAACACAGAAATGTCCTGGCAAGTAAAGCAATCAGAAGTAGACTTTTGGTATAGCACCCTCTTTGCGACCAATTTAACCTGGCAACAACCAGTAGCCTCCAGCAATCACTCTACAACCAGTTAGGGAATCCACATTTTTCCCTGGCTACTGGAGGTTGCCAAGGACTCGCCTGTGTGACTGAGGTCTAAATGAAACAGGAAGCAGAAACAAAAACGTATGACACAGACAAACCAGATGGAGACAAAGACAAGAGAAACACTGGGCACATGAGAAAAATCTAACATCAGAAATACAAGAATGAAACAAAAATGATAAATCAAATAAATATGAATATCAAAATGAAAGCCCAAACTCCACAAAACTAAAACTTGGTGACTTGTTTGGTTTTCACTCACTTTTATTTATTTCTTCATCAATTTTTTCATTAATGGTTTGGTTTAGTCACTAAAAACGGGTTAGGTTTAAGAGAAATGAATGACATTTTCCATATAATTCCACAAGAACAGCCAGAGAAATAAATTATACCACCTATGAAATACTAGATGCACACAAACATATACAGCTTCAATGTACAGCTTCCAGTGCATGCACATTAAAAAAAGCAAATTACTTGACATACCTTTCCTGATGCAGAAGCTCCTTGGTCCACAGAAAAGCTGCAGAGAAACAAACAAAAATATTGATAAAGTGATGTAAAGCAAGCTGTGCCTTCATTACAATAAGACATGGCCAAATATCAAAGGATAAATATCAATGGTTAATGTAAAGACAGATAAATGTGTAATAGCCACTTTTTTATTTCCATTATGACCCAAATTTGATCCAATTTTCCAGACTGAAAATACCTTTAGACAGTATTGACTGATAGAAATACAGAGGTGTGAAAGCAAATCTGTACATGTGAAAAACTAAAGTGACAAGCAATGCCAATGTTCAAGTACAGTGAGTGCACATACAAGAGATCCTCATAATGGGCTCTTATGCATTAAAGGAGCAAACTTTGAGCCTGTCTAAACTGTTAATAGCAACTCAGTTTCTCCAGCTCAAGTACTTTTCTCCCTCAAATACAAATATATTTGGAGCTTTGAACTGAAAGCTGGATTTGATATCTTGAAAGGCCACTTTTATTTATAATATAATTTTGAAAATATCTCTCAGTCATCACAGACTTTTAAATGCACACTATTGGAGATTTGAAGTCTTTGTCATGACTTAGAGATGTGGCAGAAACAGCTGTGCAGTAAGGCATTTCACTAGGAAATGTAAAGACATGCTTCTCTTCAGGCCAAGCTTTCCAGTAAATATAAAGCACACACTAAAATGCATTTTGGGAAAACAAAAAACAAAACATCCCCACTCTCGCTTCAATGACATGAAAAGGGGAATTTTCAAACGTATGTCATTTTCTCAGCACTACGTCTCTACTAGAGTGAAATGACTCAAGTACATGTCTTTACATTCTGAAGTGCCGGCAGTGTAAAGGGCTCTAAATCCACAAGTAATCATGACAACTCAGCCTTCAAGAGCAGGAATTAAAAAAAAAAAGAATATAAAATTAAACTGGAAACCCTGCAGTGCAACCCCCCAGTGGCACACATACACACAGTGTGTAGACCTTGTTTAGGGATTTCAATTCAATTAGACCAGTGGACTTCTGAGACCAGTTTAGACATTTATTCCTTTTTTTCAATGTTTCCTCTCTGGCTGCTCTCTTTGCATTGCCATATATTTATCATGTGCAGTGGTTCTTAAACTTTTCTTCCATGTGCTACTTCAGAACACTACACGCTACAATTTTAGGTAATCAGTACAAATAATTATGGATCCAAGCTAAATGTAAAGTAAAACACAGACCAGCACTATAGTATGAGATTCCTGATTTGATAAGATCCTCATGGGATTGCATCACAAAGGAGATTCTAGTGTAAAAATCTGCCAAATTAAACATGTGGGGCCTCCCGCTGGGGTGATGAAGGAGGGAACAGCCAAAAGAAGCTTCTATTATATTATCAGCAAGAAGGGGGAAAGAAATGCATTACTCATTTTAAATATAAAAAATATGGTGATGACAGGGAAAACTCAAATACATCAGGGAAGCATGCAAGCTAAAATGATCATTATCAACTCTTAATTTAATTATCTGCCCCTGACATAATATGTTTTTAATTGTGTAAATGATGCGTGGAATGATCAGCATTTACTGGATTCCTGTTTATGAACGCAGCCTCAAAGCTGAACATCTAAACTGTCTTTTTTCCCTTCCTTGAGCATAATTGATATTCATAAAAATGTAAGAAAAGTGAAACTGAATTAGAAACCTTTATGGAAATACACCTATGGAATGTATGGAAATACATGCAACCAATATGTTGAAGAAATGAGTGAAGAGAGGGAAAAATATGTTCAGTATTCCAGTTTTTAGTATTTTTCCCTGCCTCGTAGTGCATGTTCCACCTTTTTCTTTTGATGTTATTAAAACACTGTGTGGAAATTATGTAAATGCACTCATTGCATTTATGTAGATTTATTAAAATGAGAAAAGTCTGTTTAAGTCAAACCAAAACGACATGCAGTTTCAGCTATGTCTTAATGGTTGCACAGAGAGATATCGTACAGGAACAAGTAAACGCAACATAAAAACATCTACCTCACAGCTGAGCTGCAAGAATCAACATAATAAGCATGAAGAGACATCTCAGATGGGAGAAATGAACACATATTCACTGTGAATGTAAACAGATTTTTTTAGCCCTTGGTGAATCAGAGGACTTTCAAGTTCTGGCTTGTTGGGTCGATGTGTTGTGCGCTACGGAGCTGATGAGAAAAATCAGTCTGGCATTTACATCAGATTTTAATTTGGTTGTTGGGGAGCACATTAATTCCAGGTTGTGAGCTGCAGATGAGTTGCTCAGGTGTGGCATTTAGAAAGGAGCTCCACACTGGAGGGGGTGGGGGTCCCGCCAGACGTCAGACGTCTGAATACATTAGATGCTTAACGACAGTAAAATTCAACAGAGACCAACAAGATAGTTTCTGTGTACGTCATCATGTTCTCTTTTTTTTCTGAGCTGTAGGTTTCAAGCTGTTCCGTGTGTCTGTTTTCATCACTGAAAGCACAATAGTTAGATTATTTATTACTGTTATTATTAGTAGTAGCAATAGTAGTGGTATTAATAGTAGTAGCAAGAAATGAGAGACTCAGTGTGCCATTTAGCTGAAGTTCTTTTGATTTACTACTACTATTAATAGATAAAAAATAGTACTACTACTACTAGTAGTAGTAGTAGCATTTATTGTTAAAAGTTTCTGTCGTGTTGGTAAGTAGATTTAGTGAATCCCAGGCCAATCAATCTAATGCGTTTTTTCAAAGGCAAGTATTAACACTGAAACCCTTTAAGGGAACCCCGACTATTATGACAAGTTTGCACTAAAATATGTACTGTGCTTTCAATAATATATATGTGATATTAAAATACGCAAAATGTTTTCCTTTTAAGCACATTTTATATAAAACCGATTTACCAGTAGGCCGCCATTGTTATTTACTTCTCAATGCAGTCTGGGTAGTGACATCATCCGGCTGCACCGCATCAAGTTTACAGTTAGCGGTGCACTGGAAATGGCTTCTGTTCAACCTTTCCAGTTTGAACCAGAGCAAACCGAAACAGAGGATAAAAATAGTCAACAATACTTAGTTTAGATGAAGATGAAAACAATCTGTCACACAAGGACGCGAGACTGGGGGGGAAACTACTGGTGTCTATGTGCCAATTGCAACGGCGATTGAGAGCATTTGTTGTAAATAGCTCAATTTGTTGGCAGCAGCTATCCACGGTATCACATAACAACATGATAAAAACATTAATATAATTCTAATTTTTGTTAATTACTATATCATTATTTTACAGATCCTCCACAGTGCACCAAAACTTTGAAGCCGTATGTCTTAATCCTTCTTTGGGCAGCCCTCGTTCACCTCCATGACCGCTATCGTGCTGGTACTTTTGTGTTT
>VURO01039936.1:0-16924 GCA_015108175.1 Pelvicachromis taeniatus
GTGTAATCTAATGTCAGTACAAACACAGCTGCTCGGTGACGGCCTCAGAGGTCGTCTAAGAGAATATTGGGAGCAACAACACCATGAAGTCCAAAGAACACAGCAGACAGGTCAGGGAGAAAGTTATTGAGACATTTAAAGCAGGCTTAGGCTACAAAAAGATTTCCCAAGCCTTGAACATCCCACGGAGCGCTGTTCAAGCCATCATTCAGAAATGGAAGGAGTATGGCACAACTGTAAACCTACCAAGACAAGGCCGTCCACCTGAACTCACAGGCCCAACAAGGAGAGCTGATCAGAGATGCAGCCCAGAGGCCCATGGTGACTCTGGACGAGCTGCAGAGGTCTACAGCTCAGGTGGGGAATCTGTCCATAGGACAACTATTAGTCGTGACTGCACAAAGTTGGCCTTTATGGAAGAGTGGCCAGAAGAAAGCCATTGTTCAAAGAAAACCATAAGAAGTCCCGTTTGCAGTTTGCCACAAACCGTGGGGGGGGGGCAGCAAACATGTGGAAGAAGGTGCTCTGGTCACATGAGACCAAAATGTAACTTTTTGGCCAAAATACAAAATGCTATGTGTGTCGGAAAACTAACACTGCACATGACTCTGAACACACCACCCCCACTGTCAAATATGGTGGTGGCAGCATCATGCTCTGGGGGGGCTTCTCTTCAGCAGGGACAGGGAAGCTGGTCAGAGTTGATGGAAGATGGATGGAGCCAAATACAGTCTGGGAAGAAAACCTCTTCCAACAAGTCCAGATCTAAATCCAATCCAGAATCTGTGGCAGGATCTGAAAACTGCTGTTCACAAACGCTGCCCATCTAATCTGACTGAGCTGGAGCTGTTTTACAAAGAAGAATGGGCGAGAATGTCAGTCTGTAGATGAGCAGAGCTGGTAGAGACAAACCCTAAAAGACTGGCAGCTGTAATTGTAGCAAAAGGTGCTTCTACAAAGTATTGACTCAGGGGGCTGAATAATTACACACACCCCACTTTTCAGTTATTTAGTTGTAAAAAATGTTTGGAATCATGTATGATTTTCCTTCCACTTCTCACGTGTACACCACTTTGTGTTGGTCTTTCACATGGAATTCCAATTAAATTGATTCATGTTTGTGGCTGTAATGTGACAAAATGTGGAAAAGTTCAATACACTGTTTACGGTAATATTTTTCCATCAGTTGGATGTTCACCATGCAGGCACAGAGATCACCAGTATGGCCAGTGAAGATGAGGCAGAACCAGGTAGCTCCAAACAAAAGGACCAGTTAAAACTAATCGAGGACCTTATTCCTATATGAAGGGCTACCTCTGTAGCATGGACATGTTTGGTTATGAAAAGTCTGACATGGACCAGAAAACTGTACTATGCAAATTATGATGCAAACCGGTCCCCACCACAGACAAATTGTGGTCATTTGCAAAGCATGTCGTAAAACTATTGCTGCAAAAGGTAGCAGTATCACAAATTTATTCCACTGTAAAATGAAGACTGTTTTAAACTCTGCATGTCAACGTCTCCCCACACACACACCAAAGAAAACGTTAAATAAATGAGTGTGATACCTGTTCTTGGTCAGGTGTTTTGAATAGTCACCATTTAGACTTTTGTTTCTGTAATTTGAGTTCATCGCATTTTTTTATTTTGCAATTTTTATGTTGAAAGCACAAAGGAGCACATTTTTAATTTGTGTTGTGAGGGTCTCTCACTTGTAATATCGACTGTCTTGAGGCTACTATTGTTATGAACTGGAGCTGTACAAATAAAACTGAGCTGAGATGTCTCAAGTTATGTGTGGTATGTTTGTCCACCCCTGCATAACAGTCACCTGGAGGCTCCGAAAGCAGTGCAGGTAAAATAGAGCTGTCGGGTCTCAAAAGGGATGAGGAAAGGACACTTGGAGGTGAGTTGTTCACACCAGTCGGGCAGCGCTCCACTTGCTAGGGCCAGAGGCTCCTGGGAAACCAAAACATTCAGTTAAAACCTGACATCTTGAACAAGTGAACTATAGCAATCACTGGAGCTTGAATGGCACTGAGGTTGTTTTTTGTTTTTCTATAGTTGCCTGATGTTTCAGCAGGTTACACATTTTAATCACTGCACTGAAGTCTGATGTTGCACATTGTGAACTACAACACATTATGTTAACAGAAAAGGAAGTTGTGATTTTTGATTATATTGAAAGCAAACTTTGTAGAGACTTTCAAGACTTCTTTTTAAGGAATTCTTGACATTTTCAGATTGTTTTTCAAACAAAGACAAATGACAGAAACAAACTGACCTCAATCTGCTGCAGGATCTTTGTAGTGATTTTCTTGCTGGTGAAATCTTCAGGAGATGCGTTGAACTGAAGCTCATCCATATCTGCAAACACGATTTTAAGATTGAGGGGAAAAAGCTCTCATTTCACAAAGCTCAAAGTTAAGTACCCATTTTTAGCACATACAACCATGCAATCCATGCATTTCAACATAAGCAACTATTTAACCTTTTCCTTGAAGCTAGTTTATGGTACTATGGTGTTGCTCTTTTCTAAAAGGTATTTTCTTAAGGGGAGATCTGCAGAGATCTGTGGTGAAGGTCTGGACAGGAGTATGTTGTGTAGGTTAACACAACATACTCCTGTCCAGACCTCTGAAAACCTGAAAGCACATAATTTGAATACCAACTGGTTGTCTAGCCGACCAGAATAGGGAAGGGAGCAACAGCAGAGTTTACCATGAAGAACAAAAATACATACATGAAAAAACAAATGAATAAAATTATGTGGATGGAAAAATACATCATGAAAAGTACAGACAAAGTACATGTTTTAAACAACTGGTTTTCACTTCAGCTCTTTGTATGTTATAACCAACTTTTCTCCGTGGCAGGCTGATGGACCAGCAAGCAAGAGTGGCCCACACAGAACCACATACTTGATAGGGCTGTAAACACGTTAACGCATCATCACAATTAACCCATCTGGAGTACAGAATGACCCTAAAATCCCTGAAATGTCTCTGTCAACACATCTCGGGCAGTTTGTCCATTCTGCGCTCCAGACGGGTTGATTGCGTTAAAAATTTTAATCGCATTAATCGTGATGTAGTGTTAACACATTGCCATTTTAACCACACATTCATACGATGTGGTGGATAATGGATATCACACTAAGTTTGTACTCAGGGGCTGGCATGTTATAGTGGCTGATGTCTGATCACGCTGTGATATAATATTGACTTTCTGCCATGCATGTGGAACAGACATAGTACAACACAAATAGTATGAGGATATTACACTGCCATGTTTCCTGGCCAAAGAAGCTTATTCAAACCTTTAAGGCAGATGACCTGTGATGACATGTGCACCCACACACCCGTCATCACAGTCTTCCATCAGTTCTTATGCTCGTCACATCTCTGCAAAGTCAGGCTAGATCGCTACTGCTAGTTAGCTCTGTTGTCTTCCGAGTTAAAGCTAAGCTTAACTGTCCTTAACATTAGACCAGAATGTGTTCCAGTGTGCAACTGAGTGTTTTCGTACCCTCCTGCAACGTGCGCGTGTTAGCAGCCGAGTCTCCTCCGATGATGTAGAGGATGCGCAGCAGCTGCAGGACATCCTCCACTCCACAGGCATTCTGGCTGCATCCTGCCTTCGCCTGCGCCACCTCCCTTGCACCACCCAGAATCTCACTGCTCTGATTCGCTGAAACCGAACTGGGGCTCAGGCCACCAGAACGGCCCCCGACCCCAATACTGTGTTCACAGAACTCCTGTGAAGAGGAACAGATCAGAGGTCAGTGAAGAGACATCAGATATCCAGCCATATTCTTCTCTAAAACATAAAGAGAAAACTCGGATACAAGCGACTCACCATCTTTCCACTCTCCTTCTCTTTATCAGAGTCCTTCAGCTCTCTGTACATGATCCTACATTAAAAACAGAAGTCAAAAAAAGTCCAAGACCTGTCAAAGGCAGTAAAGTTTGCACCACCTGTCTCCTCTCTTACGTGTATGTGGGCTCCCAGATGCGCCTCAGTTTGTCTGTCTTCACAGCTCCGTTGCAAGAGAGCTGCAGCAGCCGCTGTACGTAGAAGAAGATGGTGGACTTGTAGTTGGTAAGAGGAAGCTCCACCTCCCGGGTTGTACCCAGCCCAGCCACCTGAACACACAAAGGATGGATACAACATGAGATTTTCTTTTGTTTGTTTGTTTTGGGTTTTTTTAAGTCAGCTACCATGGAAATTTTTGCACAGCACTGCCAATATCTGAGGCAGCACTGGCTACAAATGTGCCATCCCGTGATCTCAGAGACAAATTGACAGACTGTTGATCCATCCATGGGATACTCTTCCTGACAGCTGGGACTTGATCCTACCAAATACACTGAAAGTCTTCTGTTGATTAAACTAAAATAATTATTGTAAGGAAAAAAAAAATATAATAATAATTTTATATAATAACATTTCAATTGTGCACAGAGTAATCCGTCTTACCTTAAGGGTGAGAGCGAGGTGAGGAGAGGGAGCACATTCTACCTCCTCCTGAACCTCAGATCGAGGAGTCCCTGGACCAAAGCAGACAGAGAAACTCCTTTATTAAAAACATGGATGGAACATGACACTGCAGACTTTTCTTACAAGAGTATTTTTCTTTTTGAAAGAACTGCCTCAGCATAACTAAGATCTCAAATAAACAACTGAAATCTGAGAAAGATTTCTAGACCAGTGGTCAACATTCTGTAGCATTTGAAAGCCCCAAGGATTATTTAAGTCCTCACTTCCTGACTTTTGTTCAACTATCTCCTGTTTAAACTACACCATTAATACCCATAAATGCTACTTTTGCTACCGGTTTCAGCCTTTAACATCGAAAAGATGTAAAACTGAATATGCTACATTGAGACAGAAAAAAAATCAGTTTGTTCGATCATAACAACTTTTATTCAACAGAATGAAAAATTAACTATAGCAACTATTAGTTTAATGGTTGGCCAGATAAACAGCACAAGGCACCTGCCATTTAACTGATCACCAGTTAGTGTCATTAAAACACCACAGAAGAATATGACATCAGAAGTATTAGAAGTAATATTTTTCTCATATTAATTGTTGTTCCAATAAAATCATATTAGCATTGCTACATCACCAATTAGTTATGTTGCCACAATGTCAAAGCTTGACAGCTAAAAAAAACAAAAACAAATAAATTCCAACAACAGCATTTAGAAACTAGCCTGAAAGTCCTGCCACGAGCAAACATTTCTCCTTTGCATTTTATACCTGGAGGAGGGATCTCCAGGTCTGTGGTCTGCTGGACGTTGGTTCTTCCTGGTCGAGGGTCAAAGGCAGGAACCAGAGCAGAGAATTGCCTCTTTAGGACAAAGTCGTCATCCCATGTCCTCCTGCGTCCTCCTTTGGTCTCATACTCTTCCTCTTCCTGCAGAACAGCAGTGACACAGTCACCCCTCTGAAGGGCTTTTGTACAAAGCATCCACAGCTACAGCGAGAGAGTTTTAAATCATCAAGAAAAAACCCCAAATCTTTAAAATAAGCTCAGATCTATTTACGTACCAGGACTTCCTCATACTCTTGATCCTCCTGATTGTCATCTTCGTTCTCGTCATCATCGTCATCAGGCTCTGGGAGGTCCTCCTCATCGTCCAGCTCAGCCAGCAGTGTGTTGGCACGGCAGCTGTCCAGAAAGTCTACAGGGAGAGAAAATGAGCAGACAGACATGAAGTCGGTTAAACAACCGAGAATAAAGGAAAGAGGGGAACATGGCGCTTGGCACACATGTTCTTGATAAACTCTAGAAACATTCAGGTTTGGTCAATACTGGCCCGGTTCATCCAAATTCAACCATTTACTATACATATTATACAAAGACATGCAAAGACTGATCTGTTTTAAAGATCTCTGCATATGTTTTCTATTATAAAGATGCAACTGGTGTTATACTGGTTCTAAAGAGCATGTACACACACACAAACAGGGAATTAGTAAAGTGATTGTGAACCTGGGAACAAATGTTAGCATCACTGCTTGCCTTTGCTTACTTAGATTAAATATATGATTATGTTTAAATTAATGCGTTATGGCTGACAGCACTAACACAAACTGATCAGTGTTAACGCGTCAAAATAGGCAAATCCCTGTTAACGAGTTAATGCAGATTACTCAATGTGAGGGGTTACTCGGCGTTAACGCGTTAATGCAGCTTAAACGCATTAACGCCATCATCACGACTAACGTAACTAACAATTAATCCATCTGGAGCGCAGACTGACTCAAAATCCCTCAAATGTCTCTGTCAACGCAGGCAGTTCGTCCAGTCTGCGCTCCAGTCGGGTTGAGTGCGTTCAAAATTTTAATGGCGTTAATCGTGATGACTGCGCTAACGAGGGAAACAACCTAAAGTCCAGAAGATGCCAGTTGTTAAGATTTTCAAGGGGATTTTCACCATCAAGCTGAAGATGATTTTTATGTTTTTCTTTTGTGTTATAAATGTGTTATAAAGTAAAATTAAGGCTAAGCTCCTATCTGCTAACTTATACACAGTTCAGGTAACCAGTGTGCTGACTGATATGAGAGACATAGGTAGCATAAGTTAGCTGAAGCAGGCTCAGTGAGGAGTGAGTGAGAGTGTGGTCACCAACCATAGAGAGAGAACTCGGCCTCCTGGCCCGTGTCGCTCTCGCTGGATGTAGACGTAAGGCTGGTTGTAAGGGTGTTGCTTAGTAACTGGCCCACCGACAAACCCGTGGTGGCTGTGGCTACATTATTGCTGCTGGTTACTATGGAGGTGGACATGGTAACAGTGGAGGTGGTGCCAGTGGTGGTGAGGTTAGGAAAGCTCTGAGCACCCATGAGAGGAGAAGCTGCAAACAAACACACACACAAAAACAAACAAATGGTGGTTAGTTGGTCAGAAACCAAAGAAACAAAGCAGCAGGTGAAGCTCGTTATGCTCCAGTCATCTAACTGGAGAGCTGATTGGCTGGAGGCAGCTCATGCGGTTTACCCAGTGATCCAGAGGGAAGCTCCTCCACATGTGGCCCGAGTAACTTTAGGCTTAAAAATACTTTGAGATAATATGTGAAGCTGAGAACAAGCATCTTCAGACTTCAAAACAGCAAACTCAGTTTACTGAATTGTGTCCTCTCAGTAAACAGTGCATCTGTTCCTAATTTTAAAAGCAATGCTAAGCACACATCCTGTGATCTCTGCCTCACTGACTCTGTTTGGGAACTTTATTTGTTACTAAGAATCATTATTACTTGGTGTAAAACTAATCTGCTGTTCTCTGTAGAGTCCTATTTATTCACTCCATTTTTCATGTAGTACTTGAAACTAGCGATTATATAGCGCACATTCAATGTGCGCTATATAATCACATTTTAAAATGTATATTAATATTTCAAAAGAAATTAGACAACAGTCTTAGTTTATGTTGCAATGCACAAAGAGCATAGTCATGTCAGCAAGTGTCAAATCACACGTTTTCCACTCTTTTGCACTGTAAGGTTTCTCTCATGCACTATGGTGGGTTACACAGTGCCAGTCCACCTATGGATAATGGTTAAGTAAATCCTGGAGTTGCATGTTTTACAATAAAGTTCGCTGATTTGTGATAATGACATACTAACATATTAACAGCCATGGAAAGTGCACTCAACTAGAAAAAAATAAAATAAATAAATAATAGATTTGTTTTAATCCTGGTCTACTTTGTGTAACATTTTAGTGGAACTGATTATCACTGATTATTCTCGAAGCAGTAGGCTGTGGTTGGGCTGTCTGCTGTGGTGGTTTCTATTATCGTCGACTCTAGGTAACACACCAACTGTGGACCTGAATTTTAAAACAATGAAATGATTAACATTTTAAAAATGAGAACGAAATACAGAAAAATTATTTACCAAGATTACTAAAAATTGAAGCAGGTCCAGAGAAAAAAAGAAATTAAAAAGTTTTGAAGTATTACCCAAGAATTAGTTTTTTGCATTTTATATTGATCGGTTGATTTCAGAAACGGTGCCTGTGACGACTCACATATTGCTTTTGTAGCAAATATTTAATAAGATATATGCACCATGTATCACCATTCAGCTGAACAACATTGCCATATGCCCCAGCTCCAACTCAAAGCACGATTAGATTTTAAAAGTCAAGTTAATTACTTGCTGGCAGTACCCGTGATGTTCCGTGATAGTGGACTGTGGTGTAATACCAGTCTTGTAAGAATATTGTAGTATTAGTGCAGTAATCCTGCTGTACTCACTGGCAGTACTCATGACGTTTCTGCCCAGCGTGTTGGTGTTGTTGTCACTGCTGCTGCGGCTCAGGTTCATGTTATTTGTGGCATTGGTGCGCGACATGTTGGGAGCGCGGCGGACGAAGGACTCCATCAAGCTGGCCTCGCGAGATGACAGATTAGGGACGCTGGCACTGGAGCTCATGGGAGCACCGGCAGCCAAGAGGGAGCTGACTGATAGCCGGGCGTTAGCCACCGAGCACATAGGCCTCTGGGAAGGCGTGTCCTTGCTAGATGACTCGGACACTGAGCTGACATCGGGGGAGCTCACGCTCACTAGCCCCATGGAGATTGCTGTTGCCGGATCAGTGGTGGCCATTGCTGTGGATGAGTCTTTGTTTCTGGTCTCATCTGCTGTGGTGGATGCATCACCGGTAAGTGTGCCTGAGCTGGAGGCTGAACCAGAGCCACCCTCTGCTGCAGAGGACAGAACGACAATTGGCTCTTGCTGATGTCCATCAGAGCCAACCCCGCCTCCCATTACTCCTCCTACCCCAGTTCCTTGGTCAAGCATTAGCCCGTCAGTCCTTCTCTCCAGTCGAAGACCTCCTGCACCTGGAAAACCAGCGGAGGAACTTAAGCTGATGTCAGAGGAGGAGGCGACACTGCAGACAGAGCTGCTGCTCCCCTTTCTACTGGAGGAGCTGGCACCCCCAAGTGACGAGGCCCCGCCCTTATCAGGACAGTTATTTTTAACCAGGCTGCTCCATGACTGCTGAAGCGAGGATGACGATGTGGAGGAGGAAGATGATGAGGTGGTGGTGGTGCCGCCGCCGCCGCCGCTCGCTGCCTGCGTCACAGAGGGTCCCACCGTGGTGGAGGCGGGGCCTGAAACAGTGGATGAGACAGGTTTGGGTGACGGCGCTGTGGCAGCCGACTCAGGGTCGTACCCTGGAGCAAGCTTGAGGTCAAACTTCCCTTCAGCGCCCATACGGTAAGAGTTAGAGCCGCCAGCATCCCAGGTTACATCAATCCAGCCTGGATGGACAGAGAGATGGGAGGGAGACGGACGGATAGATGTCAGAGACCCGAGAGAGAGACAGGGAAAGAGAGACAGTAAGAGAAGTAGACAGCAGAGAAGCAGCTTACAGTCAGAGCAGCTCCACACTGGACCAGATCAGATAATTTACATGAAATATTGCTTTAGAGTCACAATGAAACAAAGCATTAACTAGCCTAAGAGAAAATATAGTATAGTGAGAGAAAATTACTATACTTGAGTGTTTTGTTTTGGGGGGTTTTGTGGGTGGGGGTGTTAAAACATATTTTGCCTGATAAAAAGAGTTGCTATCTTTCTACCCACATCCCCATCTTAGATCCAACAATGTGTCCAAATGACCAATTTTTAAAGAGGAAGGGATGTTATTTCTACAGAAACAGATACCATTCTTTTTAAATCAACACTGATAAGGACATGTGCCATCATATGGTTTTCGGTTTTGTTTGCTTTGCTTTTTTTGTTGTTGTTGCAGTTTTAGGAGTGGAGAGCCAAGCATCTGTTGAACTACACTGCACAAGAGTTAAATCTCCTCCGAGCTGTCAGTATGCTTCCCTGGTTCTGCTGGGTCATCATTTACATGTCACAGTGCCAAAAAAAAAAGAAAAAGGAATGTGTCATATAAAGGCTTACTAGGACCAGACGTTCAGTGGCAATAATGAGCAGGAAACTGAATCAAACCACGCACTGGCTCCTTAGAGCAATAGCTCTAGCATTGGCTCTGGGTTTGGTCGTGCCCTGAGTTTTTTTGGTTTTTAAGGACAGATTGAACAGTCTTAACTACATTCCTCAAAATAAAAAAATAAAAAGTTAAATTAAAAAAAATAAATAAATAATTAACACTTGATCTGTTTAAAAAAATAAATAAATAAAAATCAGTGAATATCTGCTGTACTAATTTGTACTCTATAAATACACTAAATATTTAAATGATGTTTCTTGAATTGAGTTCACGCAACATAACCCTGTTGAACCTATTTGTTCCTTTGTGTATTGTATGCACAAAATGTACAAAACATAAAATAACATTGTAAAATATCATGTAATTCCCCATAAGGATGCCATTTCAATCGATTTTAAAGAAATGCACACTCATTGCTGTTGTCTGTTTAAATTTCTAATGTGGTGGAGGGTTTTTGGGTGCAGGTGGAGCAACAAGAGAGAGGAACAGGGACATGGTCACAGAAAATGACAAAGCAAAAGTAGAAAATACTTCCGGCAAATGCAAAGCATCAAAGATGAAGGAATTAAAGTCAAATAATGACAGTTTCATGATGATTTTTTTAAGAAAAAGAAATTGAGGGGAAAAAAAACAAAAAAAAACAACAAAAAAAAAACAATCAATGGAGCTGCTGGTGGTGTATCAATGCGTTTAGCTCACTGAAAGGGCCGATCTGGGTAAAAAACACGAGAAGCACAAATGGGAGAGGAAGAGAAAGGAAGAGAAGAAGATGAAAAAGAAAAAGAAGAAGAAGAGAGGAGGAGGAGAGGATGTTTGCCCTCATCTGATCCTGAAACTAAATTCTCTCTAAAATGCTGAAATCATTTTTCACTAATTCCGCACCTTACAGGGGGAAGAGGGTCCATTTCTTTCTGTATGACTAGATATTCCATAATCAATCAACTCCAACACTAATCATTCCTCCTCATCTGGCCCTTTCAAAAAACACTCAGCTGGATATAATGTTGCTGCTTAAAGTTACAATAAAAACGCTACGAGCCAATTAACTTATAAATCACTCGCTAGCTTCATCGGGTCAGTTTTTTTTTTGGACTAATGATCTGTACATGCATAAGTTTCACCTACTTTAGCCAATTAGATAAGTCACCATGTTCAGGGAGCTATCCCATCAGCCTAGATTCAACAATTCCCAATCAACCCTTCATTCTAGCACCCCATCACACAGATTTAAACTGAAAGGTATTTATTCACAGACCACTTCCTAAATGCAGATTCCACTTGGCGGTTTACCTTTTACTGTAACCACAGTCCACATTCCCCTGTGGAGATCAATTAAAGCAAGTGCAGTGACATGTGCCTTGTGAACATGAGGCTAAATACAAGAAGGAAAAAAAAAAAAACTCCACTACTGACACATCATCCTTGTGACATCTCAAAGTGAAGAAGGGAGCAGGGAGAAAAGTGTGAACACAGTTGTTCAGTAACCTGCTGTGTTAAGACATATTTTACACAGTACATAGACCTGGGCGGGGAGGTTGAAATCAGGGTTTAGATTTTAGTTCCTGAAGACAGAAACAACAGAGCTGAGGCCTGTACCACGAAGCTGGATTTCACATTCATCACATGTCACACGACCCATGAAACTCCCCTTTTAGACTGGTCAGACGTCACCCCTTTCATGCAAACGCCCAGGAGAAACTTTGGGATGATAATCAGCTTTGTGTGCCACTTATCCCAATTGCCAGTATTGCCAGAAAGTGATTTCAAATAATGTGTTGAGCTCACTTCGTAGTACAGGCCCTGGACTCCTGTTAACAAAACATACAAACTACAACAGCAGTCAAACCAGCTGGGGTCCGCCAGCTGTTAGATAAACAATGCATTGTTTTCTTTTTTCAATTCATCAGTTTCTGTTTCATCTGGTTTTGTGTTTTTGCTTACCATTGTGAGCCTCTCCAGTGACCGTGCCCTCTCCAGGTGGGTTTCCATCCTGGTCGCGCCACTTCCAGTCGATGCCCCGAACAACCCGTGCCCCTGGGACGATGTACTTCATCACCTGAGAACGAAACAGGCGGCGCTGGCGACGAAGGTTTGCCTCTGCCTCCTTCACAGCTTTACCTGAAGGACAGAGGCAAATTAAAATCACACATTTAACCAATTTGACAGTTACTTAGACAAAAAGGCAAAACAGCAAAGGAAAATAAATCAATCACTGTTAGAGGAGGAGCAGTAATGCAAGGCTTTAAAATAATGTTCATAAAATGTTAAGCTACTGTCATAATTTTCAGAAATGATTCCAACAACTAAAATCCTTTGGTTGTCAATCACTCGAAGCCAAGTTCTCACCCAGCTGGTCCTCACAGACTGCAGTTACATTGCCGTACAGCTCAAGTCCAGATAGTGACAGATAGTGTGTCTGGCCGCTGGCATTCTTTCCCATCTGTTTAATTCTGATGTGCCTCCAGCCCTGCTTCTCTTCTTTAGATGGGTCCAAAGGCCATGTGGCTGTCGACCTGTGAAAAAAGTTAAGATTAAAATGCAACCAACTATGTACTTTGGTTATTTGGTAATTTAAAAAGGAATTTAGAGAAAGTTCCTACCCCGGTTCATTTAGGCTGCTGTCATCTACGTGGGTGTAAAGAGTCGTCCAGTTTTGACCGTCCTTGGACACCTGAAAGACCCAGTTCCTCAACGCAGAGCGCCCATAACCCCTGCAGGAGGAATAAAGGTTTAAATAAATAAATATATTATCATCCAATATCGCTCATGAGGTATGCCCATTCTATTCACTAATGTCTCATTCTGTTGCACAGCAGGGTTGGGGTTTGTTTCGCTTTCTGCAATGCCAGCACACTATGTGTAACTGCGGTTTCTTAATTTTGTCTCCCAGAGTCCAGGTTTGCTTTATTACTGACTGACCAAAAGGTTGTTACCATTGTTGTTACAATTGTTACCAGACAACTTGGTCAGGTGGTATATTGGTTTTATTTCCTGATGTCTTCAGTAGTTTCTACACTTCAACGTGAGATAACTGGCTAAACCAGATAACGTTTTATTTTTCTATACAACATAATCCTGAAAAATGATGATGATGCCAATATGGAAATACGTGTGTATTGTGAAAAAATTAAATCACTGATACATATTTTTTTAATCCTAAATAAATATATTAAAAATATAATAATATGTTAAAAACAATTACATTTTGAAACAAAGATAATAAATCCTCTTTTTAAAAAGTATACTTTCTTTGAATTTAATGCCAGAATGTTAGAAAGCATGTTTCTCACTAGGTTTCACCAACTCCTCTGTTAAGATTACTAACTGGTATGGTTAGTTTCTTGCTTGAAGATTTTGTTATCACTTTTATCACAGCAAATACTGACAGTGGGTGAGCAGACAGACTCTTGCTACAAAGCCATAATTGGAATTGCATGTAAATGGCTGTTTGGCAATATCTTGCTGAAATTAGCAACTTTATCTGGATGACACACACGTTACTCCAAAACATCCATGTACTATACACAGGGTGCTTTTGGCATGGATAACTTGCACATATGTGGCACCTTCATGAATAACCTTTGAACTATGCGTTGATAACAAGGCAGATCTTCTGTGTCTTAGCCCAGAAGCCCATTGATTTTCAAAAACTTTTTTGCTCAAACAGCAGGACAGTTTTTCACTTTGCCTCAGATGATTTTAAACAAATTCAAGTAAATTTTCTGGACCTAGTTTATACATTTTAATGTTGTACTAATACTAGTGAAAGCCTGAAAGAGTACTGCTGAAACTGCCATTAAGCCATTAAAAAAAAGATAAAATAAAATGTAATCTCTTAGAGTATACAACTGTAATTACAGTTAGATCTACTCGTGCATTAATGCTGTGGCAGTGATCAAAACTGCAGCTAATTTACACAGTCAGCCATTGGTTTTGTTTTTTTAAAGCCTGGATTACATTTTGAGATGCCATGTGCAGCTCAAGATCTGGCTCAGTTTTTACACTTGTAATCTGGTACCAGACACAAGTAAACTCCCTTTGAACTGAAAATCTTGCACTTAAACTCATTAGCTTAGGATAATTTACGGCAGTCAGAGGCAATCAGAGGTTGCCAACCCTGACATTTCTAGATAAACCAAAGTTGGATCTGAGGTGTAAAAAGCACCTTCACGGTACAGCCTTCTAATGCTTCAGATTGTATAGTAGCATCTAGATACATTTGTTACATCATGTGATGTGCCCATCTTATTACCTGGCATGCCTCAGAGTGTATGCTGAGGGAATGACCCACAGGCCAAGGTCAATGGCAAACCAGGCATTCTTGTCATCATTTGTGTGGCAATTCAGAGCAGAACTGTCCCGACTGAGAATGTCTTCCAGTCTCCCGTAGGGGAGGTTCCGGCCCTCTGAAGACGTCACCACCACCAGGCCATAAGCTGCAGGGTTTACCCACTCGTAGGCAGTCCTGAAGAAAACAAATATTGGTTTAGGGGGAAAGGGAAAAACAACAACAACAAAACAAAAAATAAAACTACACTAAACTCCCTTAGCTCTAACTTTAAACAAACTTTACATTACTTTTTAAAAGAATCGAACGACTGAACAGAAAAGTGTGAAATATCGCATTTTACATTGCTTGTAAGTATACAGAAAAATGATCACAAACCCTAGAAACTCTATTCTGTTCATCTGGACGTAGCGTTTTCAGTGGGAGAAACATTTCGTCACTCATCCAAGTGGCTGTCACTGACGGCCCATTGTTAGTCAGTGGCACTAGTTTCAGTCATTATGCAAATGTACTGTTGGGGAGTACATTTGGTTGGGGAAACCTGCAGTCAGCTGAGACTGAAGAAGTCACTTGGATGAGTGACGAAACGTTTCTCATACTGAAAATGCTACAATCAGCTGAACAAATTCAACTTTTTAGGATTTCTTTATCTGGTTGATTGAGCATGCTATCAAGACACTTTTTAAAATCTGCTAAATTCATTCTAAAATGTGTATGTTGAATAAAATTTAAGAGGAATACTAGTTTGACATCATATGACCATAAATTTGATACCATTACATTTATACCTGCAGTGCAAGATGTAAATCGTTTATGCAAATCGTGCTAAAATTATAGCTAGCTTAATTTGCTCTTACTTGGCATTTGTTCCAACCCAATAGATGATACCATTTTCATCAAAATCGTGTTGGTGCCTGAAAGTGAAGGTCTGCCCTTCTCTCAGCTTCCGCACAAAGACAAAGGATGAGCGCTCAAAGTCATACCACTGCTTTGCCACCTAGAGGAAGAAGAGGCCAAAGAGGAAGAGAGGAAGGGAAGTCAAAAATCAACTGGAATTAGGTCGATAGAGCACATTAAAAAAACAAAAGTAAGATGAAAGTACATTGGTTCCCAACAGGGTTGGGGGTGGAAATCATGCTGATACCAAATCCACTGATAGAGACTTGGTACTAGCTTATGAAAAAAAAGATTTAACATTTGGGGTACAGACACTTGTGCATGCTGTCTGTGAACGGTGCATCATATAAAAACTTGATTTAAAGTACCAAAATTATGATTTCCCCTCACTATCCAAGTATTTCCAGTCCTAGCTGTATTTTGGTTGAATGTGTTTTTAGTGTCTCCTCACCATCTTCAGCAGGTACTGCTCCAGAGACTCCACAGTTGCGAGTGGTTCCATCTTCAACATGCGACCTGTCCGGTCGATCAGGGCCGTCTCCCCCGGCGCTCGCTCCAGCCGGAACCGCAACCTCCTTGTAAGAATCTGAAGCACGGAAACATATTTTTTCTCAGGCTGTGGCAAGCAACATTACTGAGAGCTTCTCCAAACAACACACCAGGACCCAGCACACACGTAGACTCACCTGCAGGTTGTATGAGGATCCCGGAGTGTCGTACAGGTGCAGAGGTAGGCGTTCTATTGACTCCAGGACAGCTATTAGTTTACGGATTAAGGCAACAGCTGGTTGGCTAAACACACACACAGAATCATTTATCAGCTTTCATCAGTTTGTCATAGTTGTAAACTAATCAAAACAAAAGCAGATTAATCAAACATCATAGACAGTGCCTAGCTATGTGACCGAGTAGAATTCAAGTGATAAACTAAGGAGACTAAAGGATCCTCCAGTTCTTCATAATGAGTTTATATTTCAGTCAAACTAGAATTACAGCAACTGAATTTCACTGCATTTGTCATTTTTTCTTTGAAAAATGCACACATCTTCAAATCAATTTTTTTGGTCTACTTAATGTAGAAATGTCCTCATTCATGACCATCTTTCTTTTCCTCGTCTCTCTCTGAACATTTTTTTTTAAGGTAAGAACAAGAAGTATACTGTCCTATAAATCATTATGTATAAGAGCGATTTGTTTTCATTTATCGAAATAAGAATGTGAGCATGACATTACCTTTCATCATCTTCATTCTCGCTGAAAGCTGCCTTAAAGACATTGATTCTTTCCATTAAAGGCTTACAATCATGTTTCAGGTCCAGTTCCACACTCTGCACAGAGGCATAAGACATTACATCACATTTTCACCTTTAAGGACAGTGCCATGGTAAAAGAATTGATACATGATGTACACCATCCATCCATCCATCCATTCGCAGCCGCTTATCCTTTTCAGGGTCGCAGGGGGCGCTGGAGCCTATCCCAGCTGTCTTAGGGCGAGAGGCGGGGTACACCCTGGACAGGTCGCCAGTCTGTCGCAGGGCTAACACATATAGACAGACAACCAGTCGCGCTCACAGTTACTCCCTCATTCCCACCTATGGGCAATTTGGAGTTTTCAATTAACCTATCCCCACAAACTGCATGTCTTTGGACAGTGGGAGGAAGCCGGAGTTCCCGGAGAGAACCCACGCAAACACGGGGAGAACATGCAAACTCCACACAGAAAGACCCCGGCCTGATGGTGGATGATGTACACTA
>VURO01039941.1:0-14811 GCA_015108175.1 Pelvicachromis taeniatus
ATGATTTGTCATAAATATTTGATTCTTTTATTTTGACGAGCTAAAGAGAAGTGTGTTTTGTTTTTGGTTTTGTTGCTTTTCATTTGCCCCATCTTATGTAACATTTTAAGCTGAAACAAATGAAGTAGTGAAATAAGAGTTGCCGTAGCCAAGCCGCGAGGGCGTGTGCTGACTAACATGTTTCCTTTATCTCTACTGCTTGTAGACTTGCACTGTACTCTGTGGAGCAGTCCATCTCACATCTCCTTCCCCAGAGTCTGTAAACAGTTGAAAATGTTAGGCCATACATGAATTGAGTTATTGTGGAAAATGCTAGAGATTTTCAGACTTTAAAAACATGCAGCTGACAAATTCATTTACTAGCCGCTCGTTTTCTGTGCTGTAGTTTTTGCAACACAGGTCGTTGGCGCTCTAAACCCAGACTTCAAATGGTTAGCCAGTCACTCCTCCTTCCTAACAGCCACTGGATCTGAAATGTCTTCTGTTGATTGACACTCGATGTCTAAAATGTGCAAGAATGTGTTGGACTGATTTGAATTTCCATGCATGTCCCCTTTCCTATCGCTGGGTGCCCAGTATAACCATGTGACATATTAGAAACAGGAACCTTTAGTACACTGAGACATACTGCAGCAGCATATAGTCAGCTACCCAGCTACTTATCAAGATGGGGGGGAAGGAGACACTAAGCTCGAATGAAGCTTGAATCAGCTCCTGGAGATCATCCAAGAAACGGTAACCTAGAAGGCAGCTGGGAGAGGGCTGGCCGTCCAGGGATGTGCCGGGACATGGAAAGGGACTGCAGTGGCCAACAGACACCATGTAACAGCTATTTGATCTGGTCCCAATATTGTTTCATAATAAAGATGATGGCTTACCATTCGGCCTCAATGTGTTCCTGGTACTGATCCAGTAAGGTTATTAACGTGTTGCATACTTGGATTATATAGGGACAGATTCACTAGTGCTTTGTTCCAGTGCAAACTGGGATTTGGTGTTTAAAAATATATCATACTGTAGGTATTTACTGAGCGCAGTGAGTCCAGGGCCGCAGAGAGCTCACTGTTGTTGGTCTGAAGAAAGGCCAAGTTATACGAAGAGCTCAAGTCAAACCATCAAGTCTCCGTTCACTCCGTTTATCTACAGCAGGGGTCTCCAACTCCAGGCCTCGAGGGCCGGTGTCCTGCAGGTTTTAGATGTGTCCTTGATCCACCACAGCTGATTTAAATGGTTAAACGACCTCCTCAACATGTCTTGGAAGTTCTCCAGAGGCCTGGTAATTAACTCATCATTTGATTCAGGTAAGATGACCCAGGGTGTTATTGAAAACCTGCAGGACGCCGGCCCTCAAGGCCTGGAGTTGGAGACCCCTGATCTACAGCGATGGTGATAATGGAGGCCCACCATAGTTCTGAAAGTTGGCAATGACACTCCATGCTATCAGTACACCCAGATAAAATGAACCTGTGCTGTACAATGGTAGTGGTAGTATCTACCAACACAGTAGGAGACTTCGATGCTAAAAATATATAAAGGATTAGCAAACCGATGTACAGTGGGTACGGAAAGTATTCAGACCCCCCTTCAATTTTCCACTCTTGGTTACATTGCAGCCATGTGCTAAAATCATTTAAGTTAATTTTTCCTCATTAATGTCCACACAGCAGCCCATACTGACAGAAAAACACAGCATTGTTGACATTTTTGCAGATTTATTAAAAAATAAAAAGTGAAATGTCACTTTGTCACAAAGTGAAAGTATTCAGACCCTTTACTGTGACACTCCTATTTAACTCAGGTGGTGTCCACCTCTTCTGATCATCCTTGAGGTGGTTCTATGCCTTCCTTTGAGTCCAGCTGTGTTTGATTAGACTGGTTGACCTTGATCAGGAAAGCCACACACCTGTCTATATGAAACCTTACAGCTCACATGCATGTCAGCGCAAATGACAATCATGAGGTCAAAGGAACTGCCTGAAGGGCTCAGAGACAGGATTGTGGTAGTGCACAGATCTGGACAAGGTTACAGAAACATTTCTGCTGCCCAGTCCTCAGAACACAGTGGCCTCCATAATCCTTACATGGAAGACGTTTGGGACGACCAGAAGCCTTCCTAGAGCTGGCCGTCCGGCCAAACTGAGCTATCGGGGGAGAAGAGCCTTGGTGAGAGAGGTAACCCAAAGATCACTGTGGCTGAGCTCCAGGGATGCAGTCGGGAGATGGGAGAAAGTTGTAGAAAGTCAACCATCACTGCAGCCCTCCACCAGCTCTCCTCTCCTCAGTGCAGACACATGAAAGTCCGCATGGAGTTTGCTAAAAAGACACCTGAAGGACTCCAGGATGGTGAGACCAAGATAGAACTTCTTGTCCTTAAATCTAAGCGTGTGGAGAAAACCAGACACTGCTCATCGCCTGTCCAATACAGTCCCACCAGTGAAGCATGGTGGTGGCAGCATCATGCTGTGTGTGGGGGGGTGTTTCAGCTGCAGGGACAGGACGACTGGTTGCAATTGTTATTAAGCCAATTGAAATATGTTACAAAAAAGCACTGAAAATATTGGATAAGAAACCTCTGCAATATCACCACTGTCAAATTTTAGGTAAGTATAAGCTTTTAAATTTTACTAATTGTGTGTTATTTAAATCAGCTTGTTTCATATATAAAGTCTCACATGGTGTGGCGCCTGTATCAATGGGCGATATCGTCAAACAAAAGTCTAATAGTGTCATCGGATCCCGACTGACTAGAGCCACTACGAGAGGTGACTGCAGAGTGGTATTCAGACGGACCACCTTTTAGCAGAATGCCCTATCATATCATATATATCATATCAGGGGGTGCGCTTTTGGAACAGCCTTCCACTAACAGTGAGGAAAAGCACAAGCCTCCATATTTTTAAGAGTCTCCTAAAAGGGTGGATAAGGGACTTACAAACTTGTAGTCATGCACAAGGGAATTGATGTATTACTGTAATATCAGGATAGTCTACGGATGTGTGATGGTGGGGTCTGTGCCCCACCTGTGCTGGTGTACTTTTATTATTACCTATAATCTTCTTTGTTGTATAATTTTTCCTACCCTACTTTGTTTTAGCAAAATGGGATTATCGCCTCCGTTTTGTCTTCTGTGTGTAAATGATGTCTGTCTTCGTTTTTACTACTCAGTGTGTAGCATCAATCTGCCAGAGGGACTACAGATGGAAACTAGCCTAAGGCTATAATCTGACATATTTACATTTATCAAAATGTTCATTAATATGTAAATAAATAGAAATTGAGGGAAAGATGAATGCGGCCATGTGCAGGGATATCCTGGACGAAAACCTTCTCCTGACTGCTCGGGACCTCAGACTGGGCTGAAGGCTTTCCTTCCAACAAGACAATGACCCCAAGCACACAGCTAAAATAACGAAGGGGTGGCTTCACAACAACTCTCTGACTGTTCTTGAATGGCCCAGCCAGAGCCCTGACTTGGACCCAATTGAGCATCTCTGGAGAGACGAAAAAATGGCTGTCCATCACTGTTGACCATCCAAACCAGGTGTTTGCAACTTGTTGCATCTTTCCCAAAAAGACTCATGGCTGATCAAAAGGGTGCTTCTACTAAATACTGAGCAAAGGGTCTGAATACTTAGGACCAGGTGATATTTCACTTTTTCTTTTTTAATAAATCTGCAAAAATGTCAGCAATCCTGTGTTTTTCTGTCAATATGGGCGGCTGTGTGGACATTAATGAGGAAAAAAAAGATTTTGGCACATGGCTGCAATATAAGAAAGAGTGGAAAATTTAAGGGGGTCTGAATACTCACTGTAATAAATGACTTTATTTACAGTGAGTACCAACTGTAAATAAAGTCATTTCTAGATTAACAATTATGAAAAACTTGTGTCTCTAAATGTAAATTTGCTGGTGAGCACAGCCGGTGTTCCAGTTTGCTGGTTTTTACGTTAACTGGAAGCAGATGTGGTAAAACAGGAGAAGACCACACTGCTCCTGCCAGCCGAGAACTGGAAGACTACAGTTTGGACAGTAGAAGATTTCAAACCTGTTGTATGGTTGGATGAGTATTTCTGCTCCAACACTGGGATGGTATGGACGCAAACACATGGACCTAATGAAGTGTCTGGTAAGTGTAAGAAAGTCATACTGATAATGGAAACATTTCATTCCTTTATTAGTTATATGTTGCTCTTACTGTGTTACATTCGAGTCTACAAAGTGCTGGAAACAGTCCTCTACATTGTCTTGATAGCATCACACTGTCATGCATCCATGATGCAAATCTCCGGTTTTATCTCAAGTCTGGATTTGGATCTTTGGACTGGAGGCCATTTGATTACAGTGAACTCACTGTTATATTAAAGACACTAGTTTGAGATGAAATGAGCTTTGTAACTGGGCACATTATGCTACCGATGCAGCCATCTGCAGATGGCTACACTTAAATGGATGGACATGGTCATCAGCAATGCTCAGATAGACTGTGGTGTTTAAACAATGGTGACTTATCAATAAAAAGTCAAAATGTATTGGATTCAAACGGGGAGATTTAGTGCAAATGACAATATTTCCTCATTTTATGGTTAATATGATGTTATTTGGGCCCAAGACTACTCTTCGGTTACATGCAGCAGACTTTATATATGTAAGGATTACTACTTTTACTACAGGCAGCTTCCAGGTTTTGAGACGTTCAGTAAGATGACGTGTAATGTGGAGGTTGGCTGTAGAAGCAGCTCACAATCACAGGTGATTTATGACCCGAAACTTTGATGGATCCAGATGAAGGAGAGAAGCTGTGCTCGAGTGCAGCGCCTGTTGCACCTCACCTCCGTGCAGGTGGGGTGGGCAGGTCTACTAACTAGAAGGTTGGTGTTTTAATCCCTGACTGCTCCAGTCTGCATGCCACATATCCTTGGGCAACATATTAACCCCATGTTGTTCTCCGATGCATCCATCAGAGTGTGACTGTTAGAAAGCACTTAAGCATAGAAAAAAGTAATTGTATGGGTGTAAATGTGTGAATGAGTTATATTGTATTAAGACAGAGTAGCAGCAGTCCATTTACTGCTGAAGAATCAAGTATTGTGGGAATCTTGGGAGACTGTTGGGCCCTCAGGCCAGCCTCATGAAGTCTGCTTTTGATTGGTCAGAGACATTCACACCAGTGGCCTGCTGGAGATCATTGTGTGCTCATCACCTTACATGGCACATTTGTTGTTATTGGTCCAGTCAACAGTATTGTCTGAAGCAGTTAGAACAACAATCTTTCACCCTCTTCTTGTAAACACTTCCTGGGTCTCGTTTCAGGGGCTCAAAAGTATTTTTGTCACTGAGCAGTGATGAATTTTTCTAATGAGTGTTTCTGGTTTAGCCACACTGTGCACCTACCTTTGTCTGCCAGAAGGATGATAGTGTCATTACGAAGTGCTGCAAGTGCCTTCCTCTCCTCCATGCTGATGTTGGGGGCTTTGCTTTGCTGAGACAGGCCCAAACTTTGGTCTGTAGTTGCTCTGCTTCCACGTCTGCTATGTTGTTGTTTGATATGGCTGTGATCAGTTCCACGAGTGGGATTTGTCTCGTGTCACAGCAAAATTCAACCCTTTAGCAAGGACATTTTTCTCTGCTTGGGTGAGCTGTCTGTTAGATAAATTCTTCTCCCACTTATCCACATCGTCGTTGTGGCGTCCTTCTCTCTTCTGGTCACTGAGGACACTCTTTGTCGTTTTTTTTTTTTTCCAATGCACAACAAGTAGGTCAAAGTTCCTTTGTTGCCTGGTCTTAGACTTTTCTTGCTGTGCTAGACGAGCCTTCTGGTGAATTCAAACACCTTCCAAGACTATTCTCATCTAGAAGCTTGTAAGTCTGTCAGATCTGCTCCTCTTTACATTTTAGCGTTATTAATGATCATGAACTGACCTCTCAGCCCATTGTTCCTTCAGTGCTGCTAGTTTCAGTCATTATACAAACGTGCTGTTCATAAGGTTGAAAACCTGCAGTCAGCTGAGACTAAAGAAGTCACCTGATGATGATGATGAAACGTTTCTCCCACTGAAAACGTCCAGATGATGGACATCAGATCAACTCTTTGGGATTTCCTTACCTGGATGATTGAAACACATTCATTACTTGATGTATGCTCAAAGTGTAGCGTTGTGCTATGTGAAAATGCCCTCAGTTTCTTGTATTTATGCCTGCTGTTAAGCGGCAGGAAGCCACTGCAGTATTACTCCTAAACGGTAGGTGTGTCACTCAAACAATATTGCGTCATACGTGCTGAGAAGCAGAAGTCAAAACCAGAAGCCAAGACTTTCTCCAGTGGTTTTTTTCCACCCAGAGTTCTTTCCACAAACTCAAGTTTTCAAACAGTTCCAACATGTGCCTCTGTGTGGCAGTGTGTCTTCTGTGAAGGATCGGCATTAAGTGGCATAAAAACTGTCACCATCGTACACTCATTAACCCAGCTGCGCACGACGTGCAAAGCTGCAAAAATCAAGAGGTGCATAACTGGCCGACGCAAACATTGTCATGCAACAGAGGATGTGATGCGAAAATCCTCGGACACGAGCGACGTGTCAAGCATAAAACAGCCTAAGTCATCTGTGCTGCCCTTGATGTAACCTAAGTGACCATGAGCAGCACAGCCACTGTGCTCCAGCCCTAAACAGAGCTTTCCTTTAAATCCATCACAGTACAGTAAACTGTTTATCTCCCTATAGGTTAATCCTGTTCATCTGGACGTTTTCAGTGGGAGAAACGTTTCATCATCATCATCATCATCATCATCATCATCATCATCAGGTGACTTCTTCAGTCTCAGCTGACTGCAGGTTTACAACCTTATAAACAGCACATTTGTATAACGACTGAGACTAACAGCACTGATGAACAATGGGCTGGGAGGTCGCCCTTTAAATAACACAAAGTTAGTATAAATGTCAGTTTAACAGGACGTTTCTTTCACTGCTGTCAGTTTGTTTTTAACATGGCAAAGCCCAATAAAAACAGCCCCAAACAGACAAACACAGTCACTCTTTTATTTACATTTTGTACCGCCTCCCAGCTTCTCTGAACAGAGAAGCAGAGATGGATGCAGTAAGTAAAAAAACTGGCACTTTAAGATAATTAAGGCATTGTTACTGGTGACCAGGCTTGATGTAAGTGGTCTGAACGTAGATTTGAAAAAGAAAAAACAACGAAGAAAAAAATGTTTACCATCATTTATTACCCAAGTCGAATGTGTTCAGTTCTGCTCTTTGAGTTCAAATATAACATGCATAAAACTGTTTCAACATAAACTGAAAATATGAGCTTGGAAATACAGAAAATAGCTACAAACACTACTAAAGCTCCATGTAGCTCCACACATCCAAACCTGAGATAATTAAAACAAAGTTTTATGAAGTTCTGAGCAAATGTTGCTAATTATTTTAGTCGAATGATTTATTAGTTAGCATTCCAAAACTGTTGCAGTGAACACAAGTGTAGCATGTGCCACTGTTACAGCCATCCGCAGACCAAAGAGAGACCACACTAGTGTCAGAGCGGTTTTGAAGGCTGCTACGAGCTAACTCCATCAGAAGGAACTACACACGTCACTTTGTAGGGCAGCATAAAGTTGTTACTACAAATATCAGTGATAACTGAGTTTTTCCTAACCAGAGTGGACATTTGGAAACGTGGCGCTGACAATAGTCACAGGTCTCTGAAGGCACAGAGCTGCACTCTCTCTTGGCGATAGAGAGCCAGCAAAGATGGATCTTTGAGAACACTCAGCTCATGCTGTCTGTCAGCAGACTGAGAGAAGTCATCAGGGCCCTCTCCACAGCCTCCTTCCTTGGGGTGACTGGGGTAACCCGGGTGGACCATGAGCTCAGCTGTGACCACAGGCTGATTTGAAGCCTGTACACCGCTAGAGGTAGAGGACGAAGGGTCTGCAGCCAATGCATAACCGAGGGCCCTTTGCAGGCTTGGGACGGACATGTTTTGCCCCATGGTAGTCAGTCCCAGGTACACATCTGGCCACCTGTGGAGACATTTTTAGGATTCATCTTTATCACATTCATGTTCAACATCAGAAACTCTCTAGATAGTTTCTTTTTTTTTAAGGCCTCCTGTTCCCTCTTTTGTCCTCAAATTGTGCAGTTTCCTTAGTTTAACAGAAAACACACTCTGCCAAGATCTCCCAGGCCTTTGGAAATTCTCGCCTGTCTGAATTCATTTTGCAAAAGGTGGCTAATTCTTTAGTAAGTTGCCTGTTATGTGTAGGAACACTGGTTCGTGGTGTCTTTCTTGTGCTGGGGTAAGTCACAGGTCAGTGTTAAGTAGCTTCATAAAAAACAACATTCAGACTGAAAAAATGACAGAAAAGCCGCCAAACTTCAGAAAGCCTGGAGGAATGTGGATTTATGTCTAGGCTCAGGTTTTTGTGTCTGTGTTGGAACGACAGGAAGTCACCGCATCCTTAAAACTACAGAGTCCCCTTTGTTTGTAGAGCATTTAAAGTGGACCCTATAGACTATGTATCTTTAAAACACACAACGTACATGATCAAGAATAACATGTCAAATGTTTCTCGCCGTTATTATTATTTTCAATCAGCCACATTTGTTTTTGATCGGTTATTGAATATTTTTAAATGTTGGTACTGACTTTTCAGGATTTGAATTTCTTTTGTGATAATTCTTCTTAATTAAACAATAAGACCAAGAAGTATAATGTGTTGTATTCATCATGAAGGTATAGTTTAAAAATACTACGTAGAAAGTATCGGTATGGGCTCAGTATCGCCGACAGCAGCGTGAGGTTTCCTTGGCATCAGAGGGGACAGGAGCTCGGCGGTATGACATGTGTGACACTAACACTGTCAGGCACGGTGGCGCTTCTATTAGCTACTTAGTACTGGGGCGCACTTTTCAAACACTGAGTCTGCATTTTGTGTTTAAAAGAAACCGTATTATTTCAGGTTGTATTTAGCATAGTTCAAAACTCGATACGGACTAGATCATTATTCTGTCCTGACATGTAAAACCTCAGAAATGACAGTGGGTGTACTTTCTTTTTACACTCACTGCATATGTGTGCTCTATAACTGATGTAGTGAAGATGGTTTCATTGCATAACAATCATTTAGACATGTGAAGCCAGGTCTTCAGCCTCAGCAACCAGACCTGATTCCATGGTGTCTGAAAACCGGTATGGCATCCAGAGCGTCCTGCTCCACCTGTTTGTAGAACGTGTGGAGGTGCACTGGTATCCACGGGCAGCTGTATAAACCTGGCTCCACAGGAACACGGGTGTAGGGAATCCTGAGATCTGAGACGACCTTTGCAAACACTTCACGGACCTCTGCATAGAAGACATAGTATGGGACTATCACTGCTCTCACCTTCTTGATGGAGTCAACAGTTAATGAAAAAGTACTCACCACAGCAGGATTTCTCTTTATTTCTCAGGTAAGTTATATTTCTCTCCATATAATCATTGTTCTTTTTATTTACACATAGCATATTATTAACTATTCAAACTCTTTGGCTGATCAGATGAAAGGACGCGAACCATTGCTTGGTTTGTTTTTGCTATTATGAAAAGATTCTTTTTATTAAAGAATCACATTTGTAGATATACCCAGAACCACAACAAGCTGCCTTAGTACAAAGAACACTAAGGCTGCCTTAGTGTTTAAGAATGAACAAAATGGGAGGAGACCATTGAGGGAGTTGGTAGAGTGCTTGCCTCATGGTCGGGGGTTCGAATCCACTGAACTGCTTTCCCCTCAGGTACCGTCTCTACACTGCTTGATGGCAGCCCACTGCTTCACTGAGTGAATGCAGAGAAGTACGATTGGACGATTTCTTTCTTTCACATTTACCTGCTAACTCCCAAGCAACGAAACGTATGCTGTGTATGTTGGCCCTAAACACACGGTCAGTGCCACTGAAACAGCCTCTTTGACAAATGACACGTAGAGCTGGTACAGAAAGGAAAAACCAGACACACTGATGGGATCAAAGTCCCGTATGTTCACGGGATCCAGGTCTCTCTCTTCACAATATCTGAGCAAGTGAAGGAACACATGGCAACAGCCAAGTGAAGACTACAGCAGAGAAATGATCGAGGGCTCACCACAAGATGGAAACCAAAGGCCACATTAGATTATGTCAAAAAAAAGTGTTGGAAAAGCTTAAAGTGCATAATAATCAGCAATAAATGTGTACATGCTGTTGAATCTAGAACCAGCATCAAGAGAACAGCAGCTACGGATTTTTCTTTCCTGCATTGCCTGACCTGCATAACTTGATCTGCATTGCCCGACCTGCATTGCCCAACCTGCATTGCCCGACCTGCATTGCCCGACCTGCATTGCCCGACCTGCATTGCCCGACCTGCATTACCTGGGAGAACATGAACATGTTGGTGTCCATCCATATGGTGGGGTAGGTGACCATTCAGTTCCATGAAAAGCCCAACCTGGGCCCTCAACTCCAGTTCCACCTTGGAAAAAAACAAAAATAACACACCTGGAAACAACTGGATATACCTGGATACATGACTTCATCTTCCTCTCTTCAAAGATGAAGGTTTTACTCTCTGAGCCTGATAGTTTTTGTCTGGAAGCAAAACATGCAACTCAGCAATGATAATGTGACAACTGTACCCAAGTTAAAATTAGTAGTGTCTGAAGACAGTTCACTATTCATATAGCGCTGAATCTCAACAGTTGCCTTAAGGCGCTTTATATTTTATGGTAAAAATCATTAAATGATAGCGAGAAGCCCCCAGCATCAAACGAGGGAAAAGCTGACATGAACCAACTATTACACAGGTGTTAATGAAACCACTGCAGCAGCGCTGTTACTCCTAAGGCATGCTCTGATCTCTGTAATAAATATTGTGGTCACTATCCAACTTTCCTCTAACTGTAAAATATTATTTGTCAAGCAATGATCAGGCGAGTGTTTTTCAGGGACCATTATTAAATGTTCAGTTTCTACACCACATGTCTGAAGACGATAGAGCCCACTAACCTCTTTAATGACACTCTAACACTGTGTGTGACAGGCGGGAAGAAACAGCCACCTGTCACACCGTGTGTGGCCTGTGCTCAGATATCACTAACATTCGTTTGCCTGTATCTACATAGATATTGTAAAGTCATACAAAGACGCATAAAAATGTGTGAAATTAAATATTTGATACTCTTTATTTTTCACTGACACCGTGAAATTGTGGTTTTGATGACGTGTACCTGTTTCATGCTGAGTTCTCCTCTCTTCAATGCCTGGCGAAAGCCCATCTTCCCATGGAAGAAGCCATGCTGGTTGATGAGTGTGGAGGACTGCTGTAGGCTCTCACATACTGGTATGCCTTCGGACAGGTTGGCATGCAAGCCAATGGGAATGTTGTGTCTAACACAAAAACAAGAAAGCTCTGTTAAATCATGCGATGCTGGCTACAACAGGCAGAGATTTGTCTTTATGTTCAAAGGGAAAGCTACTTTGTTTTTGATTATATATACATAAAGCATCTCTAACACAAATAGAGTTGTGAAAAAGATAAATACACTCTCTTTTAAGATTTGATAAACCAACACACAAAACTAAAATCAACTCCTTCTTCTTTGAAATAATCTTTTTGTGTGACTGTTTCACGTCATTGCAGAGGGATTTTAGTGCATTCTTCGTAACAGTGTTGCTTTAGTTCACTGAGGTTTGTGGGCATATGTTTATGCACAGCTCCCTCAAGGTCGCAGTATTTCAGCTGGTCCAAGTCCAGAGTCGGCCACGGTAACACCTTGGCTCGTTTGTTTTGTAGATACAGTATTCTGTTTTTGATTTGATGGCGTAAATGGAAACAGTGCTTTGTTGTATGATGCAGCCTGTAAATGTGGCTGTATTCAGGGACAGATGGCCTCACACTTAGCTCTATAATACTTTGGTATACAGAGGAGTTCATGGTCAAACAAACAACTGCAATTTCTATTTCTATTCACACATTGGTGTGACAGAGGCGAGGCTGCCGGACACAGGCGCCACCGGGCCCTCTGACCAACACCAGCAGGCAAACATGGGGTTAGTATCTTGCCCCCAGGATACTTGGCTGGAGCAGCCTGGGATCGAACCACCGACCTTCCGGTGAGGAGGTGACCCGCTTTACCACCTGAGCTACAGCCACCCCAACAGTAGAACAGCGAGGTACCCAAACAAGCCATAATCATCCCCAAACGGTTGACGGCAGTGTGGGGACGCTGTGCTTGACAGCTGGTTTGACCAACCACGTTTCTCACATTGTGATACAGAAAGAATGGTTTCTGCTGAATTTGTAAGTTTGCCCACTTACAAAGAAATGAAAAGTCTCTAATTTTTATGGTAGGATCATTTCAATGAAGACAGAAGCAAAAATAAAGAAAAAACACATTTCATACAGTTCCAAAGTGATCTGCATATCACTGAGTGAAATAAGCATTTGATCCCCAAGCAAAGCATGACTTAGTACTTGATGAAGAAATCCTTGTTGCCAAGCACAGCAGTGAGGCCCTTCTTGTAGTTATTTACCAGGTTTGGTGCAATGGGCTACAACACCATCAGCAAGAAGCTTGGTGAGAAGGTGAGAAGCTTGGTGTGATCATCTGGAAATAGAAGAAATAGAAAGTGACCATCTCGGCCCTCGATCTGGAGCGCCATGCAGGATCCTGCCTCACAGAGTGAGGAGGTGAAAAAGGTGGTGGATCAGTCCAAAAATATATAGGAGGAGCTTATTAATGATCTGATTCGGATCACAGCCACCAAGAACACCATAGGTAACATACTACATTACAATTGTTTGAAATCTTGCAGGGCCCACAAGGTCCCCCTGCTCAAGAAGACACATTTACAGGCTGAAGTTTGCCACTGAACATCTGAATGATTCAGAGACGGGCTAGAAGAAAAGGCTGTGGTCAGAAACTAAAATGAACTCAACCTGCAGTGTCTGGAGGAAGAGAAATGCTGAGTATCCACTGCCCCCATAGTTCCCAATGGCCTTTTACTTCGCTCTTGTGCAATGACCTGACCACGGTGCAACTCCACTGTTACATGTGAGATCAACTGCTAAGCGTGAGACCACATTCAGTTTACAGCATGAGGAGTTTAAAAAGAGGGATCAGAGCTGCAGTGCACAGAAGGGAAGAAGGTTCTGACCAGCTCGCCCTCTTATAGTCGGAGGGAATGCAAGGACAGACAGATGGACGAACTAGAAGCATTAATAAAGAAAGGAATATGTTAATGAGCGCAGTGTGATGTGTTTCACAGTTACAGCTGCAAAGTAACGTCCCAGACCATGCTGTGGACCAACATCTGTGAGTGAGATGACTCACGCTAGCAAGAGCAAGAAGGAAGGGGGCGCATGGCTCATCCTTTTTGTCAACAACCATTGGAGTAGCCTCAATAACATCAAGGTGTGGAAGCAGGTGTGGTACTCAATACATTGAACTGTTTGCTGTTTAACATCAGCAATATTATTTACCAAGAGAGTTTCCTGCATCCCAGGGGTTGGACCTGAAAGACATCGTCATTGAATGTCCAGCTGTCCATGTCCAGTATAATCAACATTACGTAGCACCAGAAAACAAAAGTGGTGCAGATGATGACACGATGAGATCTGCCACTGCAGACCTCCTGACCCTGCACTCTGGTGCTTTCATGGCAGTTTCACGAGATTTTAAGCACATCAATCTCCCATATTCCCCCCACCTTCAAACAATACAATAACTGCAAAGCCTCTCGTGCTCTGGGGACCTCTGGATGTCTGGGGCCTGGATCTCCTCCGTGCCTTCTTCATGCCCTGGGGGGCGGGGTTATTGCTCCCCGAATCCTCTGACAGATCATTGCATGGAGAAGCCTTTTGAATATAAGCACGCTCATCCACACAGATGTGCACACGGGCGTTCAGAGACGCAATCTACACCTTTCTTAGCTGCTGTTTTGGAGCACGTTGTGCGCTGTCAGTCCTGCGTGCTGCACAATAATATTCAATATTTAGTATCTACTGTTAATCTAGGTTATTGCTGTGGTCCCCAGATTGTGTCGCTCTGCGTTGATTGACAAAGGTCAATCAAATGGATCAATATGGCAAGGCCGTGATGGTCCATTTGGTAAAAAAAATCAGTTGGGCGTCTTTCTTGGCCTTCAGACAATAATTCTGATCGCTAAAGATCCAAACGGGCCAGGAAAAAAAAAAAGGAGATAAGGCAAACTGTCCACTGTTGGGAAGAAACTGACGGTGCCTAACCGGTCCAGAAGCTTGCCAACCCGAGGCATGTGATAAGCATTCAATCGTGACACTAGATTTACCTTGTAGGTACTCAACACAGAACCGTATAGAGCAGGGGTCACCAACCACGTAGCCCACAAGGACCAAATGAGTCGCCCGCGGGCCTGTTCTAAAAATAGCTCACTATAACAACTTACCAGTACGCTGCATCTATTTTTATTTTTTGTTGCTATTTTTTTTAAAATCACAATTGCATTGGTGTCAATTTGTTAGAGATAATATATATAAAAAATGTTTATTTTTAAATATTAGATCGGCGCTAGCTGGTCTCCACGGAAACAGTTGCCATAATCAGTGTCTTTACATAGATGAATAATCATTAATTATTAATGATAACATATAATTAAAGTTAAACTGAGGAAATTTGTTATTTCAGAAGTGTGTGTCAAACTGGTAGCCCTTCACATTAATCAGTACCCAAGAAGTAGCTTGGGTACTGAAATAGTGATAGTGAAATTATCACTATTTCAGTGATAGTCAGTGATATCAATGACTATCAC
>VURO01039942.1:0-19641 GCA_015108175.1 Pelvicachromis taeniatus
GAATAAGCTGTTTGGGATTGGCAGAGAAGATTTGGCAAGTTTTCCATGGGCGCAACCAACGAATGCAGTTTCCTGAAAAATGTGGAAGTTTTGCTCTTAAATCTCTTTTTGATTGAAGATTTTTAATTGAACCGATTTGCATCTTTGCTTCTGATGGACAAAAAGAAACCAAGGCTTGCAGCTGAGCCTCGATGTGCAACAAGATTGTCTCGCGTTCAATTCCCACAGCAACCCGCCGCGTCCGTCAGCAGCCACTGAGCCTCTTTCCAGGCTCGCTCAAAGTTATTTTGGATCGCAGCATCAGATGGAAGCCTAAAATATAAATGAACTTCTACCTCACAACACTTCCACATCCGAGCCGGTGTTGGGATCCGTGTCGTCTCCTCCTGAATACTTTATCTGAGTGAGTGTTTAAGGACACATGTCCCCCATCAAGTCTGACATCGACAACAGTTTAAAGTCAAACGACATGGATGATCTAAACCCAGCTGGGATGTTGTTACAGGAGTGAAAGCTTGTTTTCTGTTTGGATCGTCATTATAGACTGAACTGAGAAGACGTGCAGACTTTTACCTGGAAGTGTCACATCCCATCGCAAAACCATCAGCGGGGAAGAAACCCAAATAAAAAAAAAAGTCTCAGTCACATGCGCTTAAGGTGCGCGTGATAGTTCAACACGTCTGCAGCGAGCCGGCAGCTCTTTGTGCACGCCAAGCTACAAACTGTGATTTAATGGAAGTGCACCGCGCACGCGTCAGGTTACTCTGTTAGGGCAAACGGTCAGGGTGAGGGGCCGGGTTATGGGGTCAGAAATGCATAACAGGAAATAACACGTGACCAGCAAAAACATACTGTGATAACACGTTAAAAGACTCGAGGAGATTTACCATGACAACAGGCTGAACTAACGCCGCGCAACATAACAATAATCCTGCCTCGTCAATCTTAGAGGGTTTAGTTTTGGTTTAAAGCGCTTCAGTGATGATGTGATGATTCAACTTTTTCTTCATCGTGCCGTTGCTCGGTGATGTATTATACACAGGCGGGCTAAATTTAACTCTCACTCATATAAACAGGATTAGCAAAAATAAGCAATAGAATACCTCCGACAAGGCTGCGCATCATCCAAAAACTGGAACGACGAGGAAATCTGGAGCAGGGTGTTTTCTCCAGAACGTCACAATTATTCTTATGATATCTGTGAAACTTCTTTTTTTTTTAATATACATCACATTCCTAAAGAATCCAGAACCTTCAGATCCAGATCGACTAAAAACGCTGAGCACATGTGAGCTGAGCAGGATTACTTTCAGAGTAATTAAGTGTATTCATCTAATCTTCGGTCAGGAGACGATCACAAAGATTACAAAGCCTTCGGACCTCAATCTTCACTGCGGCGTGGGAACAGTGATTTAGTCAGATAACCGCAAAAATAAGCACAAAAAAAATTACATTTAAATATTGGAGCTGAAGCTGTTTTTATGTGAAGATCACGGATTTTGTTTTTATTTCAAAGGGCTGTTTTATACACACTCCTGACACATTCGCCTCGGTGTTTTCACTTCCTGGTCTGACTCACTTATAGCATTAAACCTTAAGCATGGTTTTTGTTTTTTTTTTAAATGACATTTTGGTGAGTAGCGATGTAAAAACAGAGAATAAAGTGTGAGTGTGTGAGTGTGGAGGAGCGAATAAAAGGCCTCCTGCAGTACTGAGTGGATTTACGGTGTCAGAGGTCACAGGGGTCAGAAACAGGGTCAGGTCTCAGGAGTCAAAGTCTACATTTACCCTCTTAAAAAAAGAACAAAGAGCTGAACTTTGAAACAGGAGGAGGTGAGGACGGGGTCAATACACACATGACACGTATGCACAGCGACGGGCTACAGGAATATAAACAGACTTAGAGCGAAGGAAACAAATCAACACATCACAAACACACACACACACACACACACACACACACACACACACACACACACACACACACTCTCGGCTGAATTCAATGTGCTTGCCACAGTGAATGAAAATCAATAGAGCAAGTTTAGTGTAATTGAATGATTGTGTGTGCGTGCGTGCATGTGTGTGCACTTGTATAGTGAATGGCTAGAGGTAATTGAATGTTAGAGAGACTGTATATGCGTGTGCGTCAGTATGCGTGTGAGAGCCTTTAAAGTGAAGCGATAGAGGTAATCTGTATAAGTGCTGCTACACTACTAAACCTTAAAAAGCCTTGTCTTGTGTGAGATTTACTTAAGTGTCTCTGTGTGCTGCATGTGCTTCTGAATGAGTGGGACACCAAACCAAAATAAAAACCATACTGTTTTAGATAAGACTGGAACAAAAAAGTCATTACTGAGGTATTAAATCAAATGAAGAGTTATTATTATTATTATTTATTTATTTTTACAAACATCTTATTTTTTAAACCTATAGACTGTAAATAAAAGAAGGACATTTTCCAAAAAGAAAACGCTCCTTGACTTCACTGTTTTTAGACCTCAGTGAATGCTGTCCCATGGAGTTTGTTGGCTTGATTTTTAGATTTAAATTATATTGTTTTTTTTGTTGTGCTTTATTTTTAAAAATCAAACTATGTTTTTTTAGGAGAGGTGTACATGTGAGTGAATGTAGTGTGTGGTGAGTGAACTTTTCTGTCAGTAAGTGCTGCTGTTTTTGTAGTCAACAGCAACAACAAAAACAGCAGCACTTACCAACTGCTGTTAGCTGGGGTTAGTGAAACTTTCAATTTAGTCTGGGATCAGTGCAATAGTGTTAAAAATAGGTGAAAGGAATATTCAAATTCAAAAGGATTCTGGGAAATATATAAAGGATATCTGTGATCTTAGTGGTGGTGTGACTGAGAACTAAACAGATTATGGCCACATGATAGCTCTGCAGGGCAATTCAATTCAATTCATTTTTATTTATATAGCAACAAATCACATAAACTGTCACCTCAAGGTGGTTTATATTGAAAGGTAAAGACTCTACAATAATACGGAGAAAACCCCAATAATCAGACGACGCCCCTATGAGCAAGCATTTGGCGAGAGTAGGAAAGAAGAACTCCCTTTTGACCAAAACAAACCTCTTGCAGAACCAGGTTCAGGGAGGGGCAGCCATCTGCCTCACTAAGTGAGAATTCTCCTCTACTTTACTGTTACTAGCATTATTTAAGGTGATAATGGATAGAATTCTTTTTTAAAATTACAATCCTTATTAGAGTTTTCATAGTTTCACAGTCTGATCCTCCCCTGCTTATAACATCTGGCTTCAAAATGCTGCGATGGGGACGGAACAAAGGTTTAGCTTGAAGTCACAATGGGACTTTTTCCAATTAATGGGTGACATGATGATAATTTCTGTCTTCTACATACAATCTTTATTGCAACCAGTAATATCATTAGAACGATTACAGGTTTTAGTAGCTTCCATTTGAATGAATTAAACATTTGATTCACATAAACAGAATATATAAAACAAAGCAGATTGTTTTACACAAAAGACAGGGTTCAAATCCACAAATCTGTTTGTGGTTTTAGCAACAACGCTCTACATTTTGGGAGAGATCATGTTTTGCTTAAAGATGTCAAATCAAGTCAAGTCAAATTTATTTATATAGCACATTTAAAACCACAATTGTTGACCAAGGTACATTTAAGATAATAAATAGAAATAAAAACATAGGAAGACATGATAAAAGTTAAGAAAAAATTTGAGTAAGAAATAAGATAAATAAAAGTAATACAAACTCATTCTGATTTAAAAGCCTAGGAATAAAAGTGGGTTTTCAGACAGATTTTGAAAGTGACCAGTGTTGGGGAGGTCCTGATCTGAAGGGGCAGTTTGTTCCACAAATTAGTTGCAGTCACAGCAAAGACCTGGTCTCCTCTGTGCTTTAATCTGGACCTCGGGACAGCTAGGACCATTTGATCCACAGATCTCACTGATCTTGCAGGAGTGGACCAATTTAAAAGATCAGAAAGGTATGAGGGTGCTAACTCATGCAACGCCTTAAAAACAAATAATAAAATCTTAAAATTAATTTGAAAACTAACTGGCAGCCAGTGTAAGGATGCCAGTATGGGAGGTCAGTATGGCACATGAAAGGTCTTGCTTGCATGTGCCAGTTAGTAACCGTGCTGCAGCGTTTTGGACCAGCTGCAGACGACTAACTGATGACAGACTAACACCAGAGTAAAGACTATTACAAAAATCGAGGCGACATGAAATGAAGGCATGGATTGCTCTCACAAAGTCTCTAAAACAGAGGAATGGCTTCACTTTTGCATGAAACCGTAAGTGAAAGAAACTGGTCTTGATGACAGCATTAATCTGTTCATCAAACGTTAAGATTAGTGTCAAAAAACACTCCGAGGTTACTCGCAACAGGTTTTTCTAGATTTTTAAGGGGCCAAAGTCACAGTGGTCACAAGGACCAAACACAATGACCTCTGTTTTTTGTTCATTTAAGTTAAGAAAATTTAAAGCCTTAACATCCTCCAAACAATGTAGCAAACCCTTCAGAGGACTCACAGATTTACATTTCAGTGGTGGGTAAATCTGTGAGTCATCTGCATAACAATGGAATAAGATGCCATGTTTTAAAAAATTGAACCCATAGGGAGCATGTAGATTGAAAAAAGAACTGGGCCAAGAATGGACCCTTGGGAGACCCCACGTCAAAGTTAGGTTTTTGAGGATGATGTATCATCCAATCTAATAGAAAAACCTTGGTTGGACAGATTAAACAATTCCAAAGCAGTCCCTTTGATTCCGACACAGTGTTCAAGCCAAAAGATAAGAATCCAATGATGCATCAAAGCTGTACTAGGGTCTAATAGTATTAAAATGTCAGAATCTCCCAAGTCAGTAAACGTTAAAAGGTGATTAAAAACTTAAAGAGCAGTTTCAGTGCTGTGGTGCGCTTTAAAAGTAGATTAAAATACTTAACTAATGCCATTTTTATCTAGAAAGGTCTGGAGCTGAAGCAGGACAACTTTCTCCAGGACTTTTGAAAGAAAAGGCTATTTAGAAATTGGTCTGTAGTTGGATAAAACTGCTGGATCCAGGGATTGCTTTTTAAGAATAGATTCCACCACAGCATGTTTGAAGTCAGCAGGGACACACCCATACTGAAGACCGCTACTGACAATAGAAAGCAAACACATCAGGTCTAACAGACTGACATGAAAGAGGGAACTCAAATATTACAGGTATGTGGTCAGAGAAATGAATGTAGCAGATTTCAGTGTCACAGAGAGTCAGGCCACTAGTTAGTACAAGAGCCAAGGTATGTCAACGTTCATGTGTTGGGCACTTAACTGATTGAACAAGATTAAAAGAGTGTATAAGATTAAAGAAGTCATTAGTCAGCGGTGTATTTAAGCAGCAAACATGGATATTAAAATCCCCTACAATTAAAACAATGTCATACCTTGGCATAATTCATGCCAAGAATTCTGAGAAGTCGGATTAAATTCTTATTGTATTTCGATGGTCGGTACACCAGCGCACACAGCATCGCGCTGTATCGAACCCAAACACAGTATTTCCTTAACCTTAAACAAGTGCCTGAAATGTCTTTTTATGACCATACAAACAAATAATGTCACTATGTGTACATACAATATGAACTACGTTTCACAGTTAAAAAGTAATTCAATTAACTTTGCAGTGTAAAGTTGAATTAAAATGTTTGTGCTTTGGTCAAATATGCCAATTCATTTAATTCTTGTTTTATTTGCTGAAACGTGTTTGCTTTTGCACTTTTGTTGCGTATCGCATTTTATAGGAGACTTGGTGAAGGAGAATATTTCTCTTGGACAATAAAGTGCATATTTGAAAGTACCCATTTCAATCCTGATGAAAATGATTGCAACCAGGCTCAGTAAAAATAGCTTCAGACATCACAAACGCATCTTGAAGAGCATGATTTATCTTTTCGGTGTAAACAGATCAATAATATAAACAGATCAATGCTATACAGAGCCACGTTAATGTTTCGGCTTGTCGTAATTAGTTTTTGTCGAGGCACATCTGTATTTGAATGCAATATTCCTGTTCCTGTTACAACATCGTCTGCGATGTCTCGACAGATGAATCAAGCACTAACTTTTAATGCGCTTTAATATAGAAAACCACGATGTCTCGGGCCAGCGCGTTTTACGATTAACAGACTGATCACCATAAATGAATCGAACCAGAAATCTGTGTTGCTTTTGTTGTGACAGTTGGACTAAATGTCGCTGTGGTTATTTTCTGTCTCTGGTTTTTTGGCTGCATATTTGTGTGTAGGTTCCAATGTGTTCACTGAGCACATTGTGCCCGAGTTTGTGTTTGAGTGTGTGTGTCTGTGTGTATGATACAGGTCACAGAGTATCAACAATGGAAAGAGATGAGTTCCACATGAACGGTTCACCACTTCGGCTGCCCCTGTCTCTCTTTTCTCACTCCATCCATCCATTTTCTCTCTCTTCCTCTGTTCTCACTCTCTACATCTCTTTCCATCTCCTGCTCGGTTTTTCCCGTTTTTCTCCACCGCGTCCGCTCTGACTCTGTTGAAATTTTTGGTCCATATCCTACCCATTCTTTCATTCCCTCTGCCCACTTAACCTTTCGTTTCCTTCATCTTTTTTGCTTTCTGTTTCCATCTCTCAGCTCGTCTACCCTTGAAAATTTGAACTTTGTTCAAAGTTTTCTGCACTTTTCATCTTTACATGCTTTTATTAATTTACTCTACCTCATTTCGATTTTCCTAGTTTTTGTAGAAAAGTGGATTTTAACATTAGGAATTAAAAATATACTACTGCTGCTGGTCAGTTCTGCATCATCCCTTAATGAATATTATTTCTAATAGATTACAATAAATTAAAAAAAAAATAATTAACAGATCTGTGATAGGCCCCAGGTGAGATATTGTTTTTGAGTCATCATGAACAGTGCCCACCATATCTAAGCTTAAGCTATAAACTCACACCATCTTCTTAAACTAGGCTATCAGAAGCCCGAAACACATTTAACCTTGCTAAAGTAACATAAAGATGGCTATAAGTATGGAAGTAATAAGAGAAGCCTGTTAACCACAGGTCCTTACACACTGACTGGATGGGTCACCGTACAACAAGCACAACCATTTATAGAATTCATCATGCACCAGTTGTTTCCAATGGACCAGCTTCCAGATACATCTAGAGTTCTCCCTCAGACACATATTAAAGTATGTGTGCATATTACCAGCATGTGGTAACCATGTTTCAATCCTTTTCAAATACATGAACTACTCAGGCATCAGAAGGTCATCTTTTGCTCTCTGGCTCAACAAAGTCATTGCCATCACTGCTCAAACCCAAAGTCCTGGAAGCACACTCTGCTCTCCTCTCTCGTTCCTCTTTTAAGCACAGCTTCCTTTTAGTTTTTGCTTTGCTTGCTAAAAAAAAACAACTTTAAAATGCCGCCGCACCAGCTAACTACCCAATAAGACCAGTCGAAAAACAAATTGCTGCATAGTTGATGTCAACAGCTTTGGAGTTATTTTGCACAAATGACACGGAGCAAGGTTAGGAAGTACAAGTAATATATTTCCCTCCACGCCCCTCTACCCTCAGAATTTTTCAGAAAATGTGCCTACTTTAGGCAGTGGAGTGTAAAATGACTGAGTAAATATTTGCAGAGCTAAAATTCAATTCGTCAGGAAAATTTAGACTGCATAAAAAAAAGTTAGGTTGGGTTCAAAAGACAGAACCATGACTTAAATATATAGTGAAACTTGTACATGTGTCTTTCTATACATGTCTATACACTTAAAGCACTTTCTACTGTAAGTCCCATTCACACAACATTTACACATTCAAATGTGCTTTCTCACGCTCTGACGTGGAAGGATACTTCGGCATGCAGACTGTAGGAGCCAGGGATCGATCCACTGACTTTCCGATTGGTTGATGACCTCCTCTACCACAGCACCCCCAGTAAAATTCAAATTTGCATTAGGAACTTAAAACCATTGAGGTTTTAAACTGACATTAGCTTGACCTCAAATGTAAAGTCTATGGACCGCCGCTGAGCAGGTATGCGCAGAGGTCTACATAGCAAGCGAGGCTAGGGAACAAATATTTTGGCTTTATACTGGACAATCAATGTTCATTTGAATGAAGCGAATCTAGTTTCTGTCTCTGGAAATACATTGATTTGCAAAAACACCCCCCAAAAAGCAGCACAGTGATAAATAAACATGGGGAATTCTGAGGGATCTTGTCTGGGGTTATGTTTATCTAGTTTATCTACAAGAGTAAAAAAAAATAAAACTTCATCCTCACCTTACACACCAGTATGCAGCCTGTAACTTCTGGATCAAAAGCAATAATAAAAAATAAGGATGAACACGTCAAGTGCAGAAAAATGAAGACAGAGTAGCCACAAACATGCTTGAAAACACTTAAACCCCATAGCCCTTGCACATTTTAAGGCTGTCTGCATTTATTTCATTGTCTCAGTGGTATCTGAAATAACGTGGTCCCACTGACTGCCTGTTTTTACTCTGGTCGTCTATTACCTCTAATGCTTTTTCATTTACGCCTCATCCACTCATTCCAGTGTTCCACACCTCTAACACCACATCCACCTCTGCGCCACACTGTTTATTTGTTATTTGTTCGCTTTGGTCTGCTACCCCCTCTGTCTCTGCTAGTCTCTACGTTAAATAAGACACACGGGCATGCATAGTGCAGACCCACACATGCGCACGCACCGCTTCACACATATAAGAGCACTGAAAACACGCAGCAATGATGAAAACCTTAACATTCAAATACAAACAAGCATAGACGTGCAAGTACACACATTCATAAACACATCTAGACTGCGCAATAGTACAAACAGTTTCTTGTGCCTAGCAGGTAAGTGCTGGCAGTTCTGTGTTTTCACCACTTGAGGGAAGTAGAGGGCTTTAGCTTAGCGATATTTTGTACCATACCATACAAAACACACATACACCTATGTGAACACACCCGCACTGGAGGGATACTGGAAGGTGACAGTATTATACAGTCAAGTCCCGGAGCAGTGGCACTCACTCATTGTGTGACAAATCACAAGCTCTTTATACGCTCAGGCTACTGTAAATGTATATGAAGGTCCCTGGCATTGTTTAGGTGTGAAATTTAGTCTCTGAGTCAAAACATGATGTGAAGTGAAGGGATGCAGATTTTTTTTTTTTATTTTGTTCAGCAGACTCTTTTTCAACTGCGGGTGTGGCGAGGCTGTGCTTTACAGAGGCCTTCCATAACCAAAACAGGTCAATTTTTTAAAGATTATTTCACGGTTGTGGGGTTTACTTTTCAATAGCATACAGGATAGGGTGACAGGAACGCGAATGGCCGGGTACATGGAGGAGGTGGCGAGTGCTGGTCCCAACCTTGTGACTCTAAAAGTACACTCCACACACAAGGTGACATGCATACACACTCACACACACACACACACACACACAAACGCGCACAGCCTTTTAAAACTTGATCAAGACAGAGAGCTCCATTCCTCCCCTGCTGCTTGATCCTCCAGCAAACACAGCAGAAACCGGAGTGCTTGATTTTCTTTAATCTCACCAGTAATGTGTCTCGCTTTCTGTTCCAGTCTGCTGAAGTGAATCAAGTGGCCCTGAACTTGTTCAAACATTTGAAGTTGAAGTGACATTGTTAACACAGACAACAAAATTTTGGCTTTTGATAGAAGAAGGAGCCCATCCAGATATAAACCTGTTTTCGTAGCTTATTCAGCCGGGATTATTCTAAAAGGCACAGAAGCAGAAAGCATGCGACACAGATATGACGCATTTCTAGCGTAAATCTTACTTTTGCTTTGATTCACTAATTTCTGCTCTTTGCTGTGTTCCGGTCACAGAAAAAAAAATAAAATAAATGAAGGCCTTTAGCAATTCAAGAATAGCCACACATTAGCGGATTTGATTTTATTATTCATCACGGTTATAATCTTTAAGATCCAATGAGAAAACGCATCAGAGTCATTCCTGTTTTAATAATTGCCTGGCGTGGACAATAAAGCAAGCACGGTAATGCTGCATACAGAATCCATGTAAATTTCAGCAGGCCAACAGGGACAGGAACAGCCACAAAGACAAAATGAGAAACTGTAATGAAGCTACAGTAACAGACACAACATGTGATTCTGCTGAGATTTGTTATTTCGTCAAAGAACATTTTAAATAACGTTTATTAGCTATGCAACCAGTAAATAAATTCTTCAAAACAAGCTCTCACGTTTAATCCAGCTTTTGCTCTGTTAACTGAAAGGCATTTCTTTTACAACATTGTGCAGATAATAGGTGTCAAAGACAGTGAAAGATACTTTGGTATACTATCTTTAATTTTGCAAGTTGTGAAGTGGCAATTAATTAGAAAAAAAATCAGTCTTCAGAAGGTCAGAAAAACATAATGGAAGCATAAAGTTTCCAAAGGCACATCCTCACACTCATTTTTTATTCCAGCAGGTACTAGAATGACATTAACAGACTTCCTGGGGCTTTGCAGTAGAGCAATAGAACATTTTTTTTCAGTGTATGATTCCCTGTTTCGTTTACCTCAAGCATGTATGTGATTTAGCAATTGGACAAATATAAGCAGCAGATCCTCACATTGAAGTAGTCAAAGCCAGCAAATGTTTGGGAAAATAAATAATTTAAACACAACTTAAACCATTTACAAACTGTTACACTGTGTGACACCGTGTAATACGAAAAGCATCACTCACAGTGAAAAGCCTACAGATAATTATCACACTGCTCTGCAGCTCCAATTATATCCAGTGACCTTTTTCTTTTTAGATTTTTTTCTCTCACTGTTTTTATTTGAAGACATGCACCAACATAGTCTCAGTTTTAAGTATAAATAGAAGTTAGAGCTGGCCAACAGTGGGACTTTTAAATCTTTGTAATAATGCTTCACATCTGCTAAATATGTAAGCATGTAACTGCAACAATATACTGACTATACACACAAAAATGTGCAAAAAGAATAAAAAAAACACCTTCACTATCCTTCAGTGTACCATTCCTTGTCTGTTTGCAGCTTTGACTTCCACCTTAATGTCAGATTTTCTGACATTTCAACACCCCTTTCAAGTCCCAGCTGTTCTGTTAATCCTGAAAAGGCTCAAAATAGCATCTCTTTTTAGGAAATGTCAGATCACTAGTCACAGTGAGGGTAAAATTTCTTCACATTTATGCAAATATTTCAGTGTAAAAACAATGAAAATGATCTGTAAAATAAAACTGATCTTCTGCCGGTCATTACTGAGGTTTAACAGGTCTGTCGCTGTCAGAGGGGTGAGTGTATGCACATGCTAAGGGAGCCTTGTGCTGAAGTGCTAATGGACATAGGTGTGATTAACACCATACCACATGGTCTGATAGTGCTAGCCACACTTATCACCATGCTGCTCTGTATGTGTGTTTGTGTGAATGAAACCGGATGCTGGTGACGAAGAGCATGTGTGTGTTACTCAAGCTGTCACCTAACCTCCAGACATCTCGGGAAAAAAAAGAGACTTGGTTGAGAAAAGTCCTTGACCTGGAAGGTTTCATTCATCTGCAAATTTGTAAAGAAAAAATTACAATTGAAGCAAAACAATCCACAATCTCACCACAAGGAACATATAGTAGCTCTTCGGAAATTACACAGTTTTGTTTTTTGTCTACTTGAAAATAACATCAATGCCATCCATCCATCCTCTTCTGCTTATCTGGCCCCGGGTCGTGGGGGCAGCAGCCCAAGCAGAGAAGCCCAGACCTCCCTCTCCCCAGCCACCTCCTCCAGCTCATCCGGGGGAACACCAAGGCGTTCCCAGGCCAGCCGAGAGATATAATCTCTCCAGCGTGTCCTTTTATATGGTTCATTTTCATATGTTTTAAGCTGTTGCTGACTAATTGTAATTTTGCTTTGCTGTGCTGTGCTGTGTGGAGGGCTTAAGTGAGATGGTTTTCTAATCAAAGAGAAGATGTTTTTTGCCTTTTGATCAAGAAAGACTGATTTGTCACACCCACTAACTTAGAGCTAAGAAAGGCAGCCCTAAGGCAGAGTGCATCATCGGTTGATAGAAGGCACCTAATCTTAACATGGTGCCAAGCAAGCTAAAGAGGTCCTCAGACACCAAACATGCCTTCTGAGAGATCTGAACTGAAGGCAGCATCAAACACTTTCAAAGAAAGTGTTTGATAAGGCAATAGCGGTGCAGGTCCAGGTCCCTTAAGTGGGATGGCAAAATTCCCTTTACTGACAATACAATCAAAATAACTGATGACATCTCAGATGGCATAGAAGCCGTTCTGTGCAGATGAAAATACAAATGTGCCTTGGAATTTTGGCCCTCCCTTTGGTGTGACTTGGCACAGAAAGTTTGAAAACCACCTGCAGTATGCATCCGATAATAAATAAATCCACAGTAGCACATGTGTAAAAAAACACATAAAAATGAAAAATATGTGCAGTGACACATGCTGGACATCCTGAGATAGCGTAAAAGTCCAAACGGTCTGGCACAAAACAGACAGGAAACAGAACAAAGGCTGGAAATACAAAACTTGAAATGTAAGACAAGAGATTTCAAAATAAAATGGGAAAGAAGTAATACAACACAGGCGTGGCTAAAACGGGTGTGTTCAGGGGTGTCTGAATTTTTAAACATAAAAATAAGATTTTACTTGACAGTAACTAGAAGGATTACACTAATGCGACAGATTACATTTAAAACTTACCTTCTCAGCTGAGATGACATCAATCTGAAATGCCAGAGGCTCCAAACTCATTAAGCCCTTGGGAAGTTTTTTTTTATTGAAGCAGAAAGACACGCGGAGACATAAAACAGTCGGGTAAACACAACTTTGAATCTCTCTCGCTGTATAACTAACTGTCAGTTGCCCTCCATCATCATAACTGCTTACTAATTCACCCAATTTTTTCCCCCTCTCCCTGTAGCAATGTGCAACTCACGAGTGATTAGTTCATTTGCAACTAATCTCTTTCGCGAATGGGGTCATTAGGAGTATTGTGAGTGATGTCATGCTATTTGCGTGCCACTGGATGCCAGGATGTGGTGAATTGCTGCTCAACTTTGGACATTAAGTTGCTTTTGATGACTAAGACTGCTGAAGAGACAATGATTTGTTTGTCTCTTTTTTATTGGTTTTAGAAGAAGACGAGCGCTGATCTAATCATTAAACCACTGGGCGATGTAAATAAGTAATTACTAATGACAAAAAAAAAAACATGTTTTTTTTGTTAATCTGTTAATATGAATCTAAAAGAGATAACTAACTTTGTCTAACCAGTATGTAGGATCAAACCATCCACAGAGGCACCCATTATCCTACGTGAGTCGAGTTTTATAAATCCAGAACCAGACCGTTACATCCAAGCTAAATCCTGAGTCCCATTGCACTCAAGCCCTTAGCCCAACAAGTAAATTAACACACACCTTCATGACTCATACTGATAGTTAGCAGGTCTTGAAGTTGCTGTTCAGAAAAGGAATTTTATCCACAGTCCCAAGTAAAAGTCTGTTTCACTGATGACAGTTAATGTTGTGGGTGGTGAACACAGTGCAATCAGTACTAGAGTGATAAAAGTGTCAAGAAGAGTCTCTTTGAAAAGAACCAAAGAGAAGGATTAGGGAGTGTAATTTATATATTCTGCTGTCCCTCACTTTCTGCCAAGTAAGTAATAAGTAATAAAGTAATATAGTGAAACCATAATACCATTACTTGGGTCACAAAAGACATTTTAATCTTAGACCGCTTGACTCCTTGTTGGAATGACATCTACAGACTAGACTGTCTGCTAAGGAAGCATGGTAGGTGGGGAAGCAGTGAGTGCCTAGTTAGCAAAGGAAGGCTAACTCTCCGAATCATATTCTTAACCAACATGTAGTCCTTGGAAAGTGAAATGAACAAACTACTCAGTAGACTAGCTACACAAAGGTATTGGTTTAGTGAAACGTGGCTTGGATGGAGCACACCAAATGAGTCTACAGCACCAGCAAGTGCATGCTCTTCAGAGCAGACTGTAACGGTATGGAGTGCAGTAAAACAAGATGCAGACATAGATGCTTTTTTTTTTTTTTTAGGAGGCTACAGATTAAATCCATGATTACACAGAAACTATCAGTAGTCACTTTAACCGTTGAAGCTCCATCTCCATCATCCCTGTTTGTGTTTCCCTAATAAAAAGCCCTGGTTCCACCTTAACGTGCACGTAAAGAAAAAGAAAAAAACTGTGTGCAGCTTTCAAGTCAGTGAATATAAAGTATAAACAGGCTCTACATGAGGCACAAAGTGCTATCATCATGGCTGTCAAGCATACGCTTTCCCACAAAAATGAGCGCTGCTACTGAGGTAACAACACATGCACTGTGTGGCAGGGAATCCAAGCTGTAGCTGACTACAACCAAAGGACAGATATCCAGAACACCACCCTGCCAGACAACTTTAACCTATGCTAGATTCAACAAACCCTGTGTGCATCTAGGTAACACACAGGTTCTCAGGTCTAGAAGCAAATAACCCCCCCACACACACACACACACAACAGTTACTATTAATGACTTCCTGTAAAGCCTGTAGCACTCATAGCTGGTACTCAGGTCCATAAACATATCCATTTCAGATACAGCAAACTGGCAAACCTACACTTCGCCTGCTGCCCATACAGAGCAGTGGCTCTGATGCTTCACTGTATATTGGAGAAATTTGACACTAATAACACGTATGCGTGTGTGCTCTTTCTGGATTATGGCTCTTCCCCCAAACACCATCGTTAAGTATGCAGAGAACACGGCCATTCTCGTCTGCATTAAGGGAGGGGACGAGTAAACAAACTTACCTGCTGTGGAGAGGACAATGACCTTGTTCTCAACATAGAGAAAACTAAAGACCTGATCATAGACTTCAAGAAGATACCAACCTGACAGAAAGGAAATCTCTTCAATGAGTCATGAAAACATTGGCTCTGACCTACCCTCTGTGGACACACTTTATAAAAAAAAAAACTCTGTGGGAGGAAGGCACAAAATATGTTTAGAGACCACCATCACCCGGGATTATTCTCTGTTCAGTTGGAGGGAGTCAAAGTGCAACCTTTAGACATCACTGGCCGGTGAGCATCAGCACCCACACGGCATGTTTCCACAACAGTTGTTTTCAAAGTTACAATCAGACCACTTGCCCAGGATGTTGGCGGAAATATCACACCCTGAAATTCATAATGTAGTCATTTAACACTACACTCACACACATCAGGTCTGAGCCCAGTGAAAATTCATCATCTCCACCCCCTGAGTCTGTAGGTCTCTGTATGTGGAGACCTCTGCTTAGCCCCTCTACCAAGGTGCTTAAAAAAGGTTTAAACATAACAATAACTTAACTATGCCCACCTCGTACTCAGGGTCAATTACTTTTTTGATATATATTTTCATATTGTGTTTAAATTATGTGTTATTGTGTGTCTGTTGTGTATATATTACTACATTTGCTGCTTGTTAACGGCTTGTATTTCTAAAAAGCTAACTCTGTGATAAACAATAAAAATAAAATATAATAAATGGTAATAAAATCTACATAATTTAATCTAATCCAATTCAAAAGTGAAGACTTTTTGTACTGCAGAAAAAAAAGCTATTTTTTTCAAGCATCCAGTTTAATAAGATGTTTAAATTGGTAAAGCAGCACTTAAGTTTCATATAATTCCAAAACATAAACGAACAACATTACAAACTAGCGGTTTAAAGCTAACTAACAGATGATCACCAAACCTGACCCAACACACAAGCAACAAAGCTACTTTTGGCTAATCAGACTATCATAGACACAAAGGAGAAACAATCACTAACACATTACCGACTGTACAATGGTTAGTTTAGAGGTTATTTCAGCTTAACAACAACCCAGTTTAAATTAGTATTAAACAAAATAATCAAATAAAATAAACAAGATATTTAAAATAAATTATTCTCCAGTATGTGGGACACTTTCCTGTATTTATGTACTTGCATGGGATTTATGTATACTTCCATCCAAACATCAGTCCATCCATACAGTACATATGTCTATCTTTTGGTGGCAGCAGTCTGAGAAAAGTTGCCTAGACAAAATGAGATAAATAAATGAACAAAGTTTAGTATACAAAAATTAACATATTTATGTAAGCGTATGATCCAAACAAAACTAATGAATTTACATCAAATGCTATGACTATGTATTATGACCCCGCTCAAAAACAAGAACATAAATATGGAGACTGACAGAGTTTAAAAAAGATTAGACTTTATTTCAAATGACATTTTAAGTTAGCTAAAACAGTTGGTACTATAAAGACAAAACTGGTGTGCGATGTTCACAGTGGCTGACAATTTCAAATGTGTGTTTGCTGATATTTTCTCCAACAAATACAAAGAAGCACATAAATTGTTTATGAATAGTTTGGAGCAAAATCTACATTATATGTCTTCACATGCATATGAACGAGTGACTTCTCATTCTAAATCCACAGGGTTTAATAGTATGTCAGGCACTCCTGATATTGGAGGCCTGGCTCACAGTCTATTGGGATGAGGTCAGGACTCTGTGCAGGTCAGTCAAGTTCTTCCATACCAAACTCATTCATCCAGGTCTTTATGCACCTTGCTTTGTGCATTGTTGAGGAGATATATTGGAACAGAAAGCGGCCATCCCCAAACTGTTCCCACAAAGCTGGGAGGATGAAATTGTCCAGAAAGTTTTGATATGCTGAAGCATTAAGAGTTTCTGTCACTGGAACAAAGGGGTTGAGCCCAACTCCCAAAAAACAAACCCACACCAATTCCCCCTCCAAACTTTACACTTGGCACAAAGCAGTCAGACAAGTCCTGACTCGTCCATTGGATTGCCAGGAATGTGGTTCATCAGTCTATAGAACACATATCAACTGCTCAGAGTCCAGTGGCAGTGCGCTTTACAGCTCTGCAGCCGACACTTTCCACTATGCTAGGTGATATAAGGCTTGGATGGAACTGCTTAGCCATGGAAATCTATTCCATGACGCTCTTTGCGGACTGCTCTTGAGCTAATCTTAAGGCCACATTAGGTTTGGAGGTCTGTAGCAACTCACTCTACAGGAAGTTGCTGACCCTGTGCATTATGTGCCTCCATCCACTGACCTATTTAGAAATGTGGAAATTTCACCTCTGGCCTTGTTCCTCAGGTGGCGTTTTATAACAGTAACACGCTGGAATTCACTGAGCTCCTGAGAGCGACCTGCTTGATTTTATACACCTGTGGTCATGGAAGTGATTGTAACACCAAATCAACATTTATATCTGTAACACATTTAAAAAAAAATCTCAACTCAAAAAGTGCTGCACTTGCTTGAGAGGACTTTTTTCCTTTTTTTCCCCCAGGGGTAGGATTGCTCAGAAAGTGTCGATTGATAATATGGATATTTACGAAATGACTGGATATCTTTTCATGCCGATTTTGATGACCAAAATGAAAATAAATTTAGATGCTTTAAAAATAACTGCCCAAAAATGTACCCAAATGCATTTCACTGTGGCTGCTGAGTACCAGGAATTGCTTCCAGAAGGAGTCATCAATTTAAATTTAAAGTGATGATGTTCTTTTGTAATACTTGCCAAATTCTACATTTATAGCTTTAAACTAGCCAGGGGCTGGAAAACAGCCATGGTTAACTGATTTAATATCGCCTTATATTTTGCAGATGACAGTTGGCTAATTTAAAAAACAAAAAAACAACAACAAAAATATGACCAGGAAACATCAGAACCAGCAGCTGCATGGTTAGATGACCACAACCAATCCATAAAATAGTAAATAAATAAAATTATAATGTGAATTATTTCTAAGTGAGTCATATTCCTCTGCTGTCTCACTACCCTAAAGCCTAAGGTACCTAACTTCCACTTTAACACTATTTTTTTTTTTTTTTTACTATTTTTAAAAAATATATTTAACACATTAACAGCTTGTTGACGTATATGGGTATGTGCAATGTGGTCCAAAACTACAATTAAAAGTCTATAAAGTCAATAAAAACTCAATGCAATGATTTTTCAAATCATATCAAATATTTTTTTAAATAAGGAAAATTTCCACTTATTTTAAATTGAACAGCAGGAAAATGTTTGGGAAATGAGGAGAGCAGTTGCTGGAGTTTTGGTAGAGGAATGTTGTCCCATTATTCTAACACAGGATTCCAGCTGCTCAGCACTGCTGTTTTTTCATGATGCTCAGTTATATTAGATGCAAATGCAATAATAAAGTTGCTTAAATTGTAATGTACAATTGTCTGCACTTTTAAATGTATTGTTACCTACGGCGATGTCCTGATTGGAGCATGCATTTCAGCTCTGATGTTGCTTTTCCAGATGTGCAAGCGATATCTATTTTCTGTTGTGAATAAAATATCTTTTTTTATTAGATTTTAAAATCATTTCATTTTGTTTTTACTTACATTTCAGACAAGTCAGATATGCTGTGCAAAGTGTTAGTACACAGAGTTTGTGTACTCAATTGAGATCTGAGTACTGATCAGCTGTCAGACCTCAATATCATTTTCATTGAGTGACTTTTTGAGTGACTGATTTTTGTCACTAGGGCACCAGAATCATGCATGTCACTCAATGGGAATGAGTGGAGTTTGGTAAGGATACTGTACATTGCCACTGCTATCGTCCTCAAGAAGTGTCCTGCTTTGCATGTTAGGAAGTAGCACCTCTGGTAGGGGCTTATCTGTTTCTCAGGATAGTCATTGGTGCTGTACACAAATGCAACTATCCCAAATTTAATCTTTTCCAATTTCTTTCATGTTGAATTATCAGCGAACTTGTGCATGTATAAGGTTAGTTGCTTTAACATGTTATTGTTCAGATTTTACTCCCCAACTTATATACATTACTAGCTATTTATTAGTTAACTTTAGTTATTATCGTATTTTCCGGACTACAGGGCACACCTGAACATTAGCCGCATAACTTGAAATTACGAAAAAATCCTATTTTGTTCATACATTAGCCGCACTGGACTAAAAGCCGCAGGTGTTTTAATGTTTAATTATCATATGTAAGAGAAAATACACAAAGGGGATTGTCAGGAAAGAGATGACTGTTATGGAACACATTCTTTTTATTATGGGACACCGCCCCGTGAAAACCCACGCCGTGCGATGTGCCGCAGACATCCGAGCCCCACCGCCACTTCTGGCAGCAGAGAGGGGAGGGCGACGGAGTGACTGCTCCCCCAGCCCCGCTTTGCACCCTAACCCGACTGACCCAGCCCTTAGAACTAATCCTTATGCCGAAGTTACGGATCTGACTTGCCGACTTCCCTTAGCTGCCTTGTCCTAACATGCCAGAGGCTGTTCACCTTGGAGACCTGCTGCAGATACAGGTACAGGGCCAGCGAGAGCCAGCTTGCTAATCTAGTCTCTTTTTCGTGCTAATTCATACGGCACTACTTTGGCTGGCGGACGGACATGTGACCAACATATCACTCTTTTCCGTGTCTGATCACATGCTTTTCCGCCAGGCAAAATGGCGGAACAATCCAAAACCAATCCTCTTACGATGTCACAAAAATCA
>VURO01039943.1:5055-17534 GCA_015108175.1 Pelvicachromis taeniatus
CTGCGTTCACGTTTGCAGTTTTGTTTTGTTATACAAAATTTGACATAAAAAAAAACCAAAGCACTACATTTTAGGAAATATTAGTGTTTTCTTGCTTGTTTGCACTACTTGAACACTTAAAAGTGGCCCTTCAGTGAGATGACGGTGCCAGAAGTGGCCCGCGGCTCATTGGAGTTTGAGACGCCTGCTTTAAAGTCACTGGTACTGCTAATCTTTCCTTAGTGGTTACTGGTTACATTGAACCAATGCTGTTAGTTGATATTGTTTCATTAAAGTTTGTTAAAATAAAGTTCTGGACTGAATAAACAGACAGTGCCGAATGTGTTCAACCTCATATTTTCATCAATACTTTGTGTGAATAATAATGAGTCTCACTATTGTCAGAGATCCTGGCCCCTTCTTGACTCGCTAACATAGGAAACCTGTTTCTAATTAGAACACACACACACACACACACACTCTTGTTTACTCTGCTGTTAATTGGATTCACCTATCAGAAAGAGAGGATGAGAGAGAGTGAGAGAGGGAAAGATAAAGACAGGAAGGTTAAAGAAGTCCGAGCAGCAGGAAGAGAAGCTGGAGGAAGCTCGACGGGTAAAGGTGAGTTAGGGGAGACTGATGGGGGGGAGTTCTCCCTGAGCAGCTACAGCAGTCGGTTAGCCGATCATCAGGAGGTCGGACCGCCTTCATAAGAGCAGATGTTTCTTCAGTTTGCCGGTCTGTTAGCCTGCTGCTAGTAGCATATTACTTCAGACCAATACAAAGACAGGATGTTTAGAGATCTTGGCCAAGTGAAAAGTCTGAACATGAACAGTGTGAGTGTGTACAGCACTCAGTACGTAGCTGGGGCTCTTTTTGCCTGAGTGACTGCAGCAATGCGGCGTGGCGTGGATCCGATCAGTCTGTGGCGCTGCTCAGGCGTTAGAAGAGCCCAGGTTGCTTCAGTCTGTGGCGCTGCTCGGGTGTTAGAAGAGCCCAGGTTGCTTCAGTCTGTGGCGCTGCTCGGGTGTTAGAAGAGCCCAGGTTGCTGTGATAGTGGCCTTCAGCTCGTCTGTCGGCTCTGGCCTATCTCATCTTCTTCTTCTCAGCAGCAGTCCAGCCCTTTTTGTCTGTAGCCCAGAGGAGACGCTTCTGACGCCGTCTGTTGTTCACGAGTGGCTCGGCACGAGGACTGCCACAGCTGGAACCCAAGTCCTGCACACGTCTGGGCGTAGTGGGTCTTGAAGTCCAGCTGCAGTCCACTCTTTGTGAATCTCCCCCACATCTTTGAGTGGGTTTGTTTCACAGTCCTCTCCAGGTTATCCCTCGGACTTGGACACTTTTTTCCACCACATCTTTTCCTTCCCTTCGCCGCTCTATGAATGTGCGAGGTGTCAATGGTCGTCTTTTGGACAACTGTCAAAGACTTAACCTCAACGCACTGAAGCAACGCTGTAGAGAGGAGTGGACCAAAGTTCCTCCACAATGAAGCTGCTGAGTCATGGGGGGGTTTCAGAGGCTACAAACCTTTAAGGTGAGAATAAATAGAAAGCAAGCAAAAGAATTGCTACATAAGCTGAAAGTGAGAGGCTAATGTGGACGATGACAGATTGACAGGCAGCGTGAGATAAAGGAGAAACATGGAACAAAGATGGCTGCTGGCTCGGAGAGGTGGTATCAGACTGAGGCGTCCGTGTTCCCCGTCCACCTGCTGCAGCCTGTGATATCCGCCAAAAAAAACTCCGAGTGGAAATATGATTTTACACTCATCAGTCATGCAGGCTTAAACCCACCACTCTGCCCTTTTACACGCTCGCTGCTGCAGCGGCGGCGGTCAGTTATGGAAGAGCACCTTCACATCAGGAGCTTTCAGCAGAAATCTATTCACCAAATGCCAGCCGGGGTATTTCTCATACAATGATCGGCTCGTACAATGGAGTCAGACAACAGCGACACAATGAGCGGTGCCCGGCGGAGCCCCACCGCATCAATGACACCCGTTAGGCCCCGATTAGAAGCCTTTGTGTGCAGATAATGGATAATTCCTCCTCTCTGTTTCGCTTTTCAGAGCGAAGTGAAAAAGCCAGGTGGAGCTGGGAGCGACGTGAATCCCAAACAGGCTAGTTTAACCAAGTTAACTTTTTAAAGGGCAGGTCTGCCGTTTCTGCAGGATTGTTAACAAGGAAACACACACACACACACATCCGAGAGGCTTCTTCAGTTCGAAGGTCAGATGGTGGAGAGTCATCGGGCTTAAATCTGGGACTCTCCACCATCTGACCTTGGAACTGAAGAAGCCTCTCGGATGAGGCCAGTGGCGTTTCTTCCCTAAGCTGCTTAGACTCTGCCGCCTCCTCTCGGTGAGTACAGCCCACGGTGCACGCTCTACCCCAGCATACCTGCCTGACACGTATTTCTGAGGAGAGCTTGGTTTTATTCCTCAGATGTATTTGATTTTTATTGGCAGTTATTAGTGATTAGTGGTAGTGGTGGGCGGGGTTGTAAATCTAAACGATAAGCAGTGGTGTAACGGTGCTATAGGTCACGTGAGCGGAGGTCCGTACATGGTGCTGCTGAGCTGTGCACGTCTGAACCCGTCGGCCGTTTGTGAGTCGGAGCGTCCCTGAATGCACCGCGGTCATATTTCAGATTAATTGAAACAATCACTTTGCTTCAGCCTAGCAGACAATAATCCCAGTGACAGGTCTGCAGGCTTGCTGGGATGAGCGTGTTGAATGTGTCCTGCAGCAGCAGGAGGACCGTCTTTGAACAGCTGTTTATCCACCTGCAGACAGGTGGAGCAGCTAGCTTTGCCTCTGCACCGACCGAGGCCCGAAGCTCGTCTGGACGACAACGTCCAGCAAAGAAACGTCAGCCTCTCACCGTGTGGCGACTCTGTCAGCGTAAAGAATAAGAAACATTTTCTTATTGCTTTGGAAAACATTTCCCCTCTTCTTCAAAATGTCTCCAGCTTGTGATGCCACATTAAAGGCAGCGAGAAAGTGTCCCAGCTTTCAGACACACTGCAGGATTTTAATCATGAGGCATCTCTGCTGTTTTATCTCGTTGTGTGTGAGAGGAATTACAGCAGTTCAGAACCTTCGCTGCGCCGCTGTGTTTTATTTAAATGTGTGTGTTTTAGGGAACAGTCCCCCTCTGCATGTGCGGCGATCAGTAACGTAAGTGGAGGAGCAGAAAGCTGCTGAATGCAAAAGTTTGGGGTTGAGAGAGGAAGGAGGTGCGAGAGGAGGAGGAGGAGAGCGAGGGCTGGCCTGGGAGCTGCTGTGTGTGTGTGTGTGTGTGTGTGTGTGGGTCACAGTCAGCACGTGGGCTTCATAATAAACCGTTCCAGCTTCTTTCAAGGTTTCCATGTGATGTAATACTCATGTTCACTCAGGTCCTGATGTATTTGGACACTGAGATAAGATTTTCCCGTTTACTGAAACATATTTAACTCTGACACAAAGGTCAGTTCCTTTGCGTCATTATCAACTAAGCAGATAAAAGAGCTGGAGGCGGTTCGACTGATATGCACAACGTGAGCAGAGAGTCTGCAGCAGCACGACGGATGAGAGTCATCAGTTACCTGCTCTCAGTCCTGTGACGTCCGTCCCTGGACCAGAGAAGAAAGGACCAGTTTCCTAACAAACCGGCTCAACCTGAGGGTGGAAACATAAAAGATGTTCTGGGCAAACGGGCTGAGCTGATGTTCAGTTAGAGTTGATCAGCTTTAACGTTTTAACGTCACTTAAAACACTGCTTATGGATGCTGAGCGGCACGCTTCACGTGCGGCGCCCCAACTTAGTGGAAACAACGTGTGCAAAAGAACTCATCTGACCTGATACAGACCTGATGCAGTGTACTGTTACCCCCCAGTCTAGGGGTACAGGAAGGCAACATAAGGTCTATAAGGAAAGTGACCCCGCCCTGGTCCCCAAAACCAGCCCCAGCAGCCGATGTACAAGTTAGAGCTGGTTTAAACTGGAGTCTAAACTGAAGGTTTAACTCCGGGTGAGCAAAGCAAGCTTATTCAGAAAGGAGGGTGCTGTCTAAACCCTGGGTGAAGTGCTACCCTTAACTCCCTACAGAAGATAATAAGGCCGCTCACCCCGTCTGCTTCAGGACCTATTTACACATTACTAAATACAAATATACGGTAATTCTCAGAAATGTCACATCGTGGAGGGTTTGAGGGCCGAGGACGGGCCTGCTGCTGCCCCGGGACAACTGCTGGAGAGGGTTTTTCAAAAGAGCCTCTTGACCAGGAAGCCAATCAGCCGCTGCCAGCTCTCCAATCAGGAAAGACCTGCAGAGACTCTTAAAGAGACAGAGCACAGAACCAAAAACAGCCACCGGGATTAACAAAGGGCCGTAACAAACACACAGCAGGGCCTGCCCGGAAACAGGAAGTAAGCTGAACCAAAGTGGCCTGGTCAGCTGGAGCTTACATAATCGAAAAGAGGAAAGATGGCCGGCGAGACCTGAACAGCACCACCCTGAGGTGCGGAGGAGCCGACACAAACCATCACACGGCGGCAGAAGCCAACTGAAAACCAAACGACTGATCGTTGTACTCTGATTACTCGGTTATTGATACCGCTGCAGCTTAACTCCCACCTATTCATTCTCTGAAGAGCTTTCCATGAATGAATTGCATGTATCGATTTCACCGTGAGCGCCTTAAGAGCAAAAACTGTGCTCATTTCTAAAGTTAAGGCGTCAAACAATGAAGTGAAAGAACAGTGGTAGCAGTTCTCCCCGTGTTGTGTGTTTGTGTGTGTGTCACATTGGCTTTTTGTCCTCCGTCGTCGCCTCCGTTTGCACAGAAGCCGTCTTTAAACTGGCGCGTGGATTGTTTTTAACAAAGAGCCCGAAGGAAGCGCCGTGCAGCAGCAGACCAAAGCCCGGCAGTAAAACACACGAGAGGAAGACCAAAAGCAACTTTCCTGGATTCTTCATCCCAAAGTTGAGTCATATCTCCGAGCCGCCTGGCAGGTTTCTGAGCGACTGTGACACCTCTGTGAACAAATGATTAATCGCACCCAGTTAAAGTGTGAAAGCGCAGCGGGAGAGCTGCTTCTCGCCCCAATCGTGTTCCATTTAAGACGCGTTTGCTGATAAACACTAAGGAGGAATTTATTATTTTTATTTTATTTCTGCACTTGTCGCTATCTGACAGCTCGGATAATGTGAGCCCATTTAGTTTTTCTTCTCGCAGCCCGGCAGGATCCATTTCTTATCACAAATGGAAAATCGCATTAAAATCAAGGCACTTCTTTTTCCTCATTACTCCTGCAAATCTGTCATTAATACATGAATTCATATTTTCTTTTTCTTAATCCTTAAACCACCAAAACAAGCAAAGCGTCGCAGAACATTTTTATTGCTGCTTTTACATTTTAGTGTTTATATTGTTTAACCGGTTCAGTGAGTCCGTTCGGAGAATGCATTAAGGAAATTAAATGAAAGTACAAATATTAATAAAAAAGAGTTTTTGTGAAGTTCCACAGATGTGAATATTTGGGTCCTGAAGCTGAGTGTGCAGTGATTTTAAACCCAGCCTCACAGCAGCGTTCCCGTAATCACACTCAGCACGGCGGCGTTTTGGCTGCTTCGCCGACTTTACTGCAGATCTAATTAACCGCGTGTGTGTGTGTGTGATTGGTGTTTTGACTGACACCTGTCCAGCCGTGACACACCGCTGTCAGCACAGTGACAGAAACCATGAGGACGATGAGGAAGCCTGGAGGTTTCCCAGCTCGGAGGCTTTAGTGGACGAGACTCGAACCGAGGAAACGGAGAGTGATCAGCCCGACAGACGTGTCGTCGATTCACCAGTGAAAACATAAATATGTCAGTCCTCATGTGAAGCCCACCTACTCAGACAGCACCGCAGATATGAGAGCTAAAGTCTCCAATAAAGTGGCACCACTGACCCCTCCCACAACGCCTACAAATCAGGGTCAATGAGCTCCTTGAATACAAAGAGAGAGGCTCAGCTCGTTACAACAGTAAACATGCACACAAATGTGCTGTGACTGTAGAAAGTGTGTGTCGATGCAGCGAGCTGCACCGGAGACCTGATTGTTCAAATCACGTCTTTATGAATCAGTCCTCCATTACAGCAAACAGCCATGAGACGTCTTTAAAAGGAGACAAATGGAATGAAGGCGAGGGGAGCGCGAGCTGGGCACAAGCTGCTAATCATAATATTATAAATTCAATTCAATGTTATTTACACAGCGCCAAATCACAACAACAGTCGCCTCAAGGCTTTACATTGTAAGGTAGACCCTACAATAATACATACAGTGAAAAACCCAACAATCATATGACCCCCTATGAGCAAGCACTTTGGCGACAGTGGGAAGGAAAAACTCCCTTTTAACAGGAAGAAACCTCCGGCAGAACCAGGCTCAGGGAGGGGCGGGGCCATCTGCTGCCACCGGTTGGGGTTTTACCAGTGATGCCACACACGTAGTTTGTTAGGTTTGCAAACAGGACAGGTTGTGTGTGTGTGTGTGTGTGTGTTATATGTTGTGCATGTCGAGATGTGGCTGTGCAGAATGGACACAGTCGAGCTTCGTCCTGTTTCTGATTGGCCGTCTGGATCCAGCGGCTGCGTTCGTGCACGCTGTGGAGGTATTTCTGCAGAGGTCCACCGTCCCCGGCGGCTGTGGTTAAGAAGAGCGCCACCATGAGGAGACTTTAAGTACAGACTCTGGAGAGCTAAGCCTCAGTAGTGTTTCCCACTGTGCAACAAGGCCGAGTTGTAAAACTGAAATAGTTAAAAATCTTTAATGTAAGACAGAAAATGTTGGAAAGGGAGCCCGAGGATGCCCGAGCCTTGCTCTGCTCTCACATCAGGTTGTTGATGAGACGCTGTGAAGCTTGCTTTGTTGCTCTTCCACTCTGAAACGACTTCACTGCAACATCGCTGCAGATTTTTCAGCTACATAAAGAATCATTGTGCTGTAAGGAGCCATTAGAGGATGATGGCGTGTGAGCATAAAGGCGTGCACGTGGTCGGCGACGACATTTAAACGGCTGTGGCATTCAGACGGTGACTGATTGGTGCTAAGGGTCCTTAAGTGTTAAGAAAACATCCCATTCATCACCGCGGCTTGAAGTCAGCCAGGATGGCTTTTCCAGCCTGTGTGGTTTCTGCCTTCACATATGAACACATCATTTGTTCTCAGCACAGTTGTCAAGAGCAGTTATCTGAGTTACGCTAACCTTTCTGTCAGCGCCGAGCAGTCTGACCAACCCCCTCTGACCTTTCTCATCAACAAGGTGTTGCTGTCCACAGAGTAGCCACTCACTCGGCTATTTTCCCATTTCCCAGATAAACTCTAGAGACTGTTGTGGTGGAAATCCCAGAAACGGTCCGAGCCCCGCCGTTTCCAACAATAATGCCACCTGAGATCACTTTATCCAGGTGTGGATGCTTTCTGGACCTCCTGCTAGATCTGATCCGTCCGATCTGTGCTGGACTCAGCTTTTCCCAATTTGAGCCAAACATTGAAGAGCTGTGTGCCTCTGCCCAAGCACATCCATCACATCTAATAAAGCTCTCTTTAGCCAAAGTTCACATCAATTCTAATAAACACTGCTCGTCTTAAGTAGTAAAGTTTGTGATTCAAATTGTGTCATTACTGAAATATATGAATAAATTCCTTTGGTGGTGAGAAATGATCCACTGTGCAGTATTTATGTTTATGCATGCGGTACTGCAGTGTATTTAGAGACACTAATTAAGAATCGTTGGTAGCGGCTGAGGCTGGCATGTCTCGTGGGGTACGTGGCTGGAAAAAGTTTGGGAACCACTGACTTAGAGCTGTGGACTCTCAGAGCTCCTCCTCGGACACTTCAGGCCTGTTTGTTCATGGACAGCAGAGGTGACCAGGATGTCTCCGCCTCTGGCGGATTCAGGAAGTGCTGGGAGGACCACGCGGCGTGGGTAGCTCGGCTGACAGATGAGCATGATAAATGGAACAAGCAGATGTAAAGTGTCTGGTTTGTGAAAAAGAGCCTGAGCACTGTTATGTCTTTGTTGTGCGTAACTCATTGGGTGCGAACGGGGAGGCGGGCCCTTTGGAGCCTCCAATCACTTATCTGCTGTGTGAACTTGAGTTTCCGTCGGCCGAGAGAACAAAGCTGCAGTGATTCAGCAGCAGGTGCCAGCAGCGCCAGCATGTCGGGGTTAAAGGTCGATGTCTCCTGCATGTTTCAGAGTTTGGCGCTCGTTTTATTCAATTGTAAAACGGCGCGTGACATTTTGGTGATTATCCAAAATTGGGAGTTCAGTGCATCGTAAAAACCCATCGATCTTCAGGGGTGATCTCATTTCACCTCCCACCCCCGCTTTTGTTTCCTCCTCCCTCCTTTTCTCCTCTCATCTCTCCTCTAATTGTTGCCTGTCAGCCTGCAGCGGCCTAATTATAGACAGAAACACATTTTTCTCCAATTTCACCTGAACGACTTTTGGTTTCTCCTGATAACTGTCACGGATGGATGATGATTGTTTCACAATGCAGGAAATGAATTTTCGTGTTTGTGTTTTGTGTGAGAGATACAATTTAGTTTGGTTGAGAAATCTATATTGTTCAGCTAATGCTGAGGAAGCCGCCCTCGGTTTGCCGCGTGGCGGCGGCGGCGGCGTTTGGAAGCGATTCAGCTCGGCTCGCTTCCTGCACATTATTAATCAGGATTTCCATTTACTGTCTGCGAGCTAATTACCCTGGCTCGGCGATGCTGTTTTTGCTGCATGTTGTTGAGTCACGGCTTCTTTTCTGCCATTGTTTCTGCTCAAACGTGGCTTCAGTTAGAGGACAGACAACATGTGATGAAACTTTGTAGGCAGCGCAGAATGGGATCATCATTTCTCTGTTGTGGTGAACTCACAGGATTGTGTGCTGTTGCTTATCTCAGGTATGGAAGCTTACCGAGTAACCACCAGGACGTGCCCCGTCCTCTTACATGGCAGGTTTCTCTGGACGTCCATGCGGCTGTTTTTCACAGCTGTAGTCATCTTTGGCTTTGTGTGTTTCCTACTATCTGCACAGTAGTTGTAAAGCTTAGTTATTTAAAACCTCTTGAAAATCAAAATGTCTGTGCACTGTGCCACCGACACGTCACACCTGCAGGATCTGCTCGGCCACGAAACCCACGCCGCGAAGCTCCCCATGCACCGATTTCGTGCTGATGTTTATGCCAGAGGAGATCTGGAGCTCTGCGGTTATTGAGTCAGCAGTGTGCTGGTGACATGTGACACACGGATGACCTATTGTTTGAACTGCACGACTCCTGTGGCTGTTTCTAGTTCGGCCCCTGTTTTGTTTCTGTACAGCATCATCTCATGCATGTACATGCATGTACAGCATCATCGCATGCATGTACAGCATCATCGCATGCATGTACAGCATCATCTCATGCATCGCATGCATGTACAGCATCATCGCATGCATGTACAGCATCAGAGCATCAAAATTAAAGTCATGTATGAAATTAAAGTTAAAACTGAAAACGGCGTGTAACTCAGCAGTGTGCAGACAGTGAACGGTCATTGACGTATCTTAATAAAGTGCGTTATTATTGTTGTTAAGTGCACGTGCAGTGGCCTGCAGAGACATGTATGTAGAGAGTCCAGTCTGCTGCAGTTCACTGAACAGTCGGTACGGTACACACACACACACACCCTCCCTGCCGTCGGCTGTGGTGCCATTTGAATAGAGGCTCAATGGAGAAAAAGGCTGTTAATTAAGCTAAAGGTCAGAAGCAGCAGCAGGATGGAGATGTTTGATGGACAAGACAACACGCCTGCTAACAAGGTCTGACACACAAACAGGAGTGCACACGAACAGGAGTGCACACAAACAGGAGTGCACACGAACAGGAGTGCACACGAACAGGAGTGCACACGAACAGGAGTGCACACGAACAGGAGTGCACACGAACAGGAGTGCACACGAACAGGAGTGCACACAAACAGGAGTGCACGCGAACAGGGCGCGTGCAGAGCGTGTGCGACCGCGTGTGCGATTAAAGGGCTGGATTTGTGCCACAGCTCAGGTCTGTCTGTTGGGCTCAAAGGTCTCGTCACAGGGAAGTATTCCCCTCACATCGGCAGCTCAGATCACCTGCTCAGGAGATTAAAAGAAAAGCCGAGCTCTCTCTGATGGTTTTGACATTTGTGAGTGCGCTTTCAGTGGATATTGTTCAGGCTCTGGCTCTGAGTGAATAAAACTTAATCTGTGTCACTCCTGTCTTTGCACTGACACAGATAAGAGACCATAAAGTGATACAATAGTGAAATGAAATGAGTCAAAGCGAGCGTGCGGGTTTGGAAAAGTACCAAATGAAGGCGCCGCCGCCGCCGCCGCGGTGATTTGACGTGTCAGGTTTACGCCGTGCACACCGAGTAGTTCAGTTTTTGACCTCATCGCCTCATTGAAAACAGCCACAGAAGCCTGAATTAAAACACTGACACTACAGCCTGACTGATTAATCAGCTGATCAATAATAACCAGCTGATATGAACAATCTGTCAAACCTATTGATGCTGACACTGCAGCGTTTATCACCAGAGGGCAACGCTGTAACGTCCCAGCATGCTTTAAATGCCTCGGTCATCTGATCCATGCAGAGTCAGTCGTGTGTGTGTGTGTGTGTGTGTGTGTGTGTGTGTGTGTGTGTGCGCAATTTTAGGACACTGGTGATTAAGGTTAGTATGATTTCACAAAATAAAACTATATATTATTATTGTGATGTGTAATTTGCAGATGGCCCCGCCCCTCCCTGAGCCTGGTTCTGCCGGAGGTCTCTTCCTGTTAAAAGGGAGTTTTTCCTTCCCACTGTCGCCAAAGTGCTTGCTCATAGGGGGTCATATGATTGTTGGGTTTTTCTACCTTACAATGTAAAGCGCCTTGAGACGACTGTTGTGATTTGACGCTGTGTAAATAACATTGAATTGAATTGATTTGTGAATGAGCGATCATTACAAATAAGGACACACTTATCTATAAATATATTAAAGCCTTATATCTTGTTAGATGTTGTTTTCGTGGCTACACTCGCTCACATTGAAACTGTGTACTGCTGTACCTAAAGAAGTGACCGAGGTTCTTGTTTGTTTGCTTTATAGACGACTCGTTATCAATAATCAGTCCTCCTAATAATTAGCAGCTTTATTCCCACATGCGAGGTTCGTGTTGTGCTGCTGTTATTGTGGCGTTTATCGTCGTGTAGCTCTTGTTAGAGGACGGATTTGTTGCACATATGCAGCTTTTCAGGCTTCAATCACGCCGCTGTCTTCGTCCTGGCAGGACTCGTGTTTCAGACGTGACACGGGCATCACGCGTGACTCGTTAAGTCTTCCGCAGGGCAGCTGCATGCTTAGTCAAAGCGCTCCGGGAGGAGGAGGAGTAATGAAGGAGGCTAACCTCGGTGTCAGTTTCCCGTCTGTACGGCTGTCAGGAGAGCTGTTGTTGCTGTTTGTGCATGTAATGAAACAAGCGCGCCTCCGCATCTATTACTCTCAGCACAAATGCGTTTCCACGGGAGGCGATCCTGCCGGTGATATTCGCCTTAACGGCCTCCTTTTATCCACAGTCTTTGTTTGTGCCGCGCTGCCTGCAGGCTGGAGTTCCTGTTTCCTGTTTAATTTGTTTTTTTTATTGAACAAACAAACATGAAAACAAAACAAAGTCGTGGATGAGTTTGTTTAAAAGTGCTCCTCACAGTGATTCCTGTCACGTTGGCTTGTTCTTTGATTGGCTGGATATTCGTGGGTGACTTCATATCTTGGCTTGTTGTAATCCGTTTCATCACACAGAGGCGACCGAGCGGGTCGTCCGGTGTCACAGTCGGGAGTTGGGTCGCAGTCTCCACGCTGAATCCCCAACAGAAGGAAGACGAGTTAGCGAGTGGTCAGAACGTGTCAAACAGAGCCGTGAATACGGGAATGGGTGACACCGAGGCGTCACTCGGCGTGTGCCCGTCCATTCCCGACGGCCTTCGAAGAAGAATGAAACGCACTTTGTGGTTTCCTGCTTTGTAGCCACGGCTCCCGTCATTAACAACATGCTTCTTTGACATGTGTGCAGTCACAGCTCTGTAGCCACATCATTACAGCAAAGACGAGCAGGGGTTCAACATCCCCTTATCCCACTGTCACCATTACAGTCTCAGAGCATTTAACGCCGCTAGCCTCCAAACACAGGACAGCGATGCAGCGTCGGTCCGTTTGTTTGTCTCCTCTTCGACTAAACTGTTGCTTATCGTCTGCCCTTGTGGGCTTAGGTCTTTATTAGTTTCCTCTCATTTTTCCATTTAGTCCGTGTCGCGTTTCACTCCCATTCGTCTGCCTGCTGTGATGCATCGGATGGAGCACGCTCCATCTGACCCGACAGCTCCAGCCTCAATCAGCTGCTCAATCGGCCGCTTATTGGAAACGATCAATACTGCTGGAGCCACTGCCCCTGCTTTAACCTGCAGGACA
>VURO01039944.1:0-11380 GCA_015108175.1 Pelvicachromis taeniatus
ACTCTTCATCTCTGAATATGAAACAGTGTCACAAGTTGGTGGTTATACAGTGTTACGGTCTGGCGGGTGCAGACCGTGTGGTGAGGAGGTGGACCCAAAAATGCAGACAAAGAAGGGAGCGTGGACCAGACTTAACAAAAGGCGAGTCGTTTAATGACTGGTAAAAGAATACAGAAATAAAAGAGGCAAAATCCAAAACCACAAAGAACTAACTAACTAAACTGGGAAGAACTAAGGCTAAACATTAACACTAAGAACAAGACTTGAATAGAACAAAACCTGGAGGAGGAAACATGGCGGGGAAACATGACGCGGACGACGGAGCACAGATAACAGGAGACATGAACAACAGACGACCTGACAAGAACTTAATGACGACCACAGACTTAAATACACAGGGGATAACGAGAGGGATGGGGAACAGGCGTGAACACAGCAGGGACAAATCAGAACTAACGAGACATGGGAAGCAACACTAGAAACATTGACATAAGACAAGACCTTCAAAGTAAAACAGGAAACATGAGGAAACATGAGGGCAAGGGACCTGAAACAATACACAAAAAAGGCAACAACTAAAACGCTGGGTAACCGACCCAGGACCATGACACTTACCAATTGAAGTTAGAATTGTTTATCTGTGTAAGACTCGCACATGATTTGACAGCAGAAAACTAATATTGTTGTGCAACATGCCATGTAATATGCCTCAGCTTTTGCCCACTCCCTCATCATCATAATGAGCACTTCAGAGGCTGCTGGCTGCCAGCGTGTTGTTGTTGCGTCCTCGTGTTCTGAACTGAACACTTCAGCTATGCTGTCTGTGCTCACTGGCGCTGGTGCAGTCTATGGGGGCATCTGTAAGCCTGTCTGGGTGTACTCGCAGGATTAGCCCCAATAAGGCACAAGATGGTGGTGAGACTGGATGCAGGAGTGTGTGTACATTTACTCTCACTCGCTGCCACTCTGGAAATCCATTCACCTCAAGTACCTAAAAAACACTGTTATTTTTAAATCTGCACATTTCCAGCCCCTCATTTTCTGTTTTGCTTTTTGTTCACAGTCAATGACTAACCTGGGCTTTGGGATGCTCTAATCCCCTTATTAGGTAGCAACTGGATTTTGGAGAAGCATGTCTGTGTCTGTGCGTGTGTGTGTTTGTGTGTGTGCCATTGATGCTTTGTCACCCACTGATCAACCTACTGCTTTTTCCAAAGCCTATTCAGTGTGTGAAATTACAGTTAAATTTCACTTTCCTTTTATTTCAAAAGTTAGATTGCAGATTACAAAAAACTGTGACTTTAAAGATACAATTTCTATATTTTTTCCATGGAGAAAATTTTCTATATTATTTTGATAGCGATTTTCCTTTTGTAATATGACATTGCAAAAGGAACATTGCTTGTAACGCTGAGTCTTTAGAGAATTAACAACCAAATTTGCAGCTTCCCACGTTTCACTGAGCTTAGTGACACGTTTTAGGTCACCTGTTTCCCTGTGGTGTCTTTTTTTTTTTTCATTCACAGCAGCTTTCATCAGCGAGAAAGAAAAATCCCATCCACACCACATGTACACAACTTCAACAGCACATCCAAATGGCAGACTGACATAGTTGGCAACTAACAATCGTGTCTCCTGGCTTTTTTTAGGTCTTTAATACTAGCTTTACAATTATGTCAAAGCCATGTGGCCACTTTCTCTATTAGGTTACCTGCATAGTGTCCACATACAGTACACATAACACATACAGTGGGGATATACAGTCTTGTGAAATGTCCTGTGCCCCTGTTCCTATTTTTTTTGGGGGGGGGGTGGTTTACACGTTCATCACGCTTGCATGTTTTAGAATACATGCCCCAAAATGTAGTTTGTAACATATTCCGTTAAGTTACTCAGTGTGAGTAACGTATTCTGAATACTTTGGATTACTTGATATATTGTCATGCTTTTTACACCTACATCAATGCACTATTGCTGTGTGATTCATTACTAATACTGAAGGCTACTCGCCACCAAGCTAACATTGTTAGCTGATGTTAGTTCATAGACTGCAGACTGTTAGACTTGATGGATGGTATTAACAACCTGCTAGCTGCAAATAATCATGTGCAGTTCTGAAAGAAATACCAACTAGATGAGTAACAGTAGGTAGACATTAAGTAAGGCTGCACTTTTAGAAAACAATAGAAAACTATTTCTGTGTCAGTAATGTGTTTTGTTTCTGTCTGCTTTCAGAACTCCACATGATTATTTGCAGCAAGCAGGTTGTAATGCAGCCTTCATTAATAGTAATAAATCACACAGAATTAGTACATCAAAGATACTGAAGTGGCACATAACCCAGGTAGCTACCACAACTAAAATAAGGTAGTTGCAGTAGGCTAACGTTAGTTTTTAAAAAAAGACCTTACTTCCAGATGTCTCTTTAGGTTGGAGTCTTTTGACGCTGAGAGCAGATTGGTTGCTGGCAAACAGAGTTTGGATTGCACAGTGGAATTACCAAAATTAGAGACGGGATAGCCTAACATATGAATCAGAAAAAGACCGCCATGTAATCCACTTATTTCAACAAAGTAACTGTATTCTAATTATCACATATTTAAGAAGTAGCTGTAACTAAATACAGTTACTCACATGTTGTATTGTAAATACGTAACGCCGGTACATGTATTCCGTTACTCCCCAACACTGACCAAAATTAATCCAAGAGCGCTATGACAACTCTTCCAGGAGGTCGCAAAAGAACCCAGGAACAACATCTGAAGAACTGCAGGCCTCACTTGCCTGTTAAACTCAGACTTCATGGTGAAAAAGCTGCCAGTCATTACAAACACATGATTGCACTTCTTGCTGCCAAGGGTGGCACAAATCTAGTTATTAGGTTTAGGGCCCAATTAGTTTTCCACTCCACACCAGGTAGGTATATAGGTTTTTTTCCCCCTTAATAAATGACATCATCATTTAAAAACTGTGTTTTGTGTTTACTCAGGTTATCTTTGTCTAACATCAATTATCTTTTCTGATGAGAAACGTGTGAAAAATATGCAAAAATAAAAGAGTAAGAAATCAAGAAGTGGGGGGCAAATACTTTCTCACAGCCCTTTAGGTGAGTGCTGTTAAAAGTGTAAAACTGTTAATAAAACTGGGAAGGGGAAAATGGTAGATGGGTATGGAGAGTGATGTGGAGTGCAGGTGAGAAGCACAAAGAAATGAGCTGGCTGGGGATGCTAGTGGTTGGTTACACCGATACGCCCACATGGATCTGTCCAGGGGATTGGGATCAGATACTTCATTTGAGCAAAGCAACACTACATCAAAGACATTCAAATGAAGTAGTCTTCTATTGCAAATTAAGCTCCAGGGGTGTGTATGTGTGAGGATGTGTGTGTAACTGTGTGCTCGAGAGTAGAGAGCAAGCGACGAGAAGCGGGGAGGGGGGGGGCAAAAATCAAGGGAGGAAGAGGCTGAAAGAAAGGTGTGTAGGCCTAAGCTCTTTATCCATATCTAAAAGATCTATAAGAAGTGTACACACTTCATGTCTGTGCTCAAATCTCTGTAAGATATTGAGAACAGTATGCCACGCGTGCCCGTGTGAAGATATAAAAGCACTTTGATGGGGGAATTCTCGGCAAACAACACGGAGACTTGACTGTGAAAATGTTTAAATAAGGAGATTTATTCATTCTGGCCACTGGATATTAAAAACATTTACACCCCCCCTTCTTTTTTATTCTTGATGACTTTGTCACCTGGACAGTATTACATGTCAACACATTAACGTACATGCTAATGCACGGCCGCTGAAGATCTGTGCTCCTCTCTGAGGTAAATGGATCTTCAGCTAATTCCAAATGTGTAGTTAACGCTGGGGGGCGGGGGGGAGCTTTAGGTGGCAAAGTAATTTCCACATTCCTGCCACCCTCTCCCCCACACGCCTCCACGGCAGATCAATAAGCTTTTAACTGATCAGCTCCGACTCTAGCAAGCAGCCAGTCTTGTGGTTTTTACACAGAGAGCTGAGAGCGAGCATAAAAGCTACTCATAAACTTTTACGAGAAACAGGGAGCAAATCCTGACATACGGCGGAGAAATTTCACGACTACTTTGCTCCGAAACGTGCTGGTTCTGGTCAGTTGGCGTAGGCGGTAAGATTCCTGCTCTTTAGAGGGAAAATAGGTTATTTCATTATTAAGCGCATTGTTCAGTAGTGCCCCTTGGAATATTATTACATCCAAGAACGGCCTCAAGCACGCGCTAATCGGCTAAGGTGCTTTAACATTTTTTGCTGAGTGCGTCATACAAAATGGCTTTTTCTTAAATATCTCCACGTTCAAAGCGAAATGTCCACTAAATAGGCCAGTAATAAGTGTTTATGGGATGTAGGTACGTGACAGAGAGAGAAGCTTAAATCCCCCCCCCACTTTCAATGTTTATTTCCTCCTGAAAGATTAAAAAGTACACAAGCAAACACGACTGGGTGTGTTCTGACTGGCGCCCACCTTGGCTAATGTGCTCTAATCGCACGAGAAAACACCCGTCTCCTTGTCATGCGTGACGAGCGTCCGACTGGCCAGAAACTTCCCGTGTGGTAGTATCTCGGGCAGGTAATACCATCCCGTCGCAGCTTTACACCTTCAAAGCGCCAACGCTATCTTGTTTCACCAGAGACAATCGCAGGATTTCAAAGGAGCTGCTGGAACATTTACAGTACACACACACACACACACACACACACACACACACACACACACACACGCACGCCAGAGTAAATCCTTATATTTCTGACGGGAAGTTAGAGAGGAATTTTTGGGTGCTTGAGGAATGCACCTCTGTGCTTTGGACCTGCAGATAAACCAGCGAAGAAACTAATCTTTTAGTAATTTACACAAAACCTTTTTACTGCCGGCGAGCATCTCCCGGCACGATTAGCAAAAGGATTTATTTTTATATTCACCAGACTGGGAATTAATATTTAAGTCTCCCTGGTAGCAGCATTGTGTCATTTCGAAGCTGATAAGTGTATGGATGTGTCTATGAGATTTCTCTCCACTTGCTGGTGGCACAGAGGAAGTAATCTTCCTCTGTCTTCAGTTTAGACGCGTGAATTTATTGTGGCATTTATGAGTTGTTGTTCTCGTTTTTTTTATATTTATTTTAATGAAAAGTTGCTTTCTTTAAAGAACCATCAGGATAAGGAAATGTCCTCGCATTTTTACCGGCTCGTGTTTTGCGAAGCATTTTACTGGCTCGCTTACATCGGTCTCGAAGACGGGCGAGGGAGGGGAGCGTGTTGTAACTTTGTAATCTGCTCAAATAAGCAACACGGTTTTATCACAAGCTCTTTAGTCATGCATTAAAAGTAAACACGAGTCGCATTCAATATACTGATTAGATGGAAGGTCATAAACAGGTTAGAGTTCTCGTGTTTACCTTAAGATTGCAAGTCTCTTTTGCATGGTAGACACACTTCACATTGACTGATGAATCTTCATGAGTGGCACCTTAAAGGTCTTGGAAACGTGTGTAGATAAATGGAGAGAGAAGAAAACACGTCCCCCAGAGAGATGTGAGGAAAAAGTGCACGGAGATGGAAATTAGCTTTCAGGCGTGGCGCATTTGTTTGTGTGGTTTTTGTGATGGCGTCTCTGCACTGTATGTCGTTTGAATCCGTATGCGTGCAGAGCGCCAAAGTATTTCACAGCATAAAGAATATGTTGAGCAGTGCCACGCTCAGTGGCCTTTTTGTTAGGTACACCTTTCTGGTACAGGGTTGGACCGTCTTTTGTCTTCGCAGCTGCCTTAATTCTCCATGTCACAGATTCAACAAGGTGCAGGAAAGATTCCTCAGAGATTTTGGTCCATGTTGACATGACAGCGTCACACAGATGCTGCAGATGTGAATTTCCCATTTCCCCACATCCCAAAGGTGCTCTATAGGATTGAGATCTGGTGACTGTGGAGGCCATCTGATTACTGCTTTGTTGAACACGACTCGTTGTCATGTTCAGCAAACAGTTTGATTTGAGCTTTGTGACATGGTGTGTTATCCTGCTGGAAGCAGCCTTCAGAAGATGCATGACTACACTGTGGCCATAAAGGGATGGACATGATGAGCAACAATACTGGGTGATGGAGCCTCGGCCTTTCCGCTATCATAGGGCAAGAAGAGAGATACACACTGGACAGTTCACCAGTCTCTCATAGGGCTAACACAGAGAGACAGACACACATTCACAACCTTCAGCAATTTAGAATCACCAATTAACCCACTCAACCCACAACTCACTCCCTCAGTCTTTTTCAGACCAGTCTCTGTAAACCCTACAGATGGTTGTGAGGAAAAATCCCAGATGAACAGCAGTTTCTGAAATACCCAGACCAGCCTGTCTAACACGGACAACAACGACACATTCCTTAAGTCACATCACATCTGCTCCATTCTGATGCTCAGTTTGAACTTCAGCAGGTTTGAACTTGACCAGATCTACATGCTTAAAGCGTTGAGTTGCTGCCATGTGATTGGCTGATTTGAGATATATGTTAATGAGCAGTTGAACACATGTACCTAACAAAGTGACAGATGTGTGTATTTGCTTGTTTAGTAGGAAAAAAAGGCATTTAACAGCATAAATCTGTCTTTTTAAATTGTTAAAAAGGACTAGATGGTCAGATTTCATTATTTTATAAGGACTAAACTGATTTTGGTTCACTGCATCTTTAATTGCCATAGTTTCGTTCTTCGTCAGCTATGACAACATTTTTTTTTTCTAATAACAGTTCCTTCTAAAAACTGTGGAAAGTGCTGCAGCATGTCTGAAGGGCGCACAGTTAATAACCAGACAAAAACAATTTGCTAAAGAAGAAACACACACACACAAATATGACAAATTCTCAAATCCAGAGTTCAACCAGAAAGTTAGAAGATGACCTGATTTCACAGTGCCGGAACTCCTTTACTTTAGTTTGATCTTCAAAAAGTCTGCTTACCCCTTTTGCACCTGTGACTCATTTCACAGGCTCCTCTTCACAAATGAAAGGCATCGTAAATGAATGCGCGAGTCACAAAGTTTGTTTCGCTTTGTTGTATGTGCGTCAAAAGTGTCGCTTTCTTTTGATCAGTCAAATGTGCGGAAAAGAGTTTAAAGACCAAATTATCTCGTGTTCCAAGTCGCAGCTTGTGTGTTGCAAATTTGGCGAAACGAGCTTGTGTGATTCTGTGACCTCTTGCGGTGTTTTGCACTGCTGGGTTTCTTTTAAGCAACGTCGCCGCACTCCAAGGTCCCAACAGTTATCTTAATGAGTGCAATGTTGTTGCTAATGGTAAGACATAAAGGGACACTCAAAACACATAACAGTATATAAATGTGCCTTTCTTTTCTTTAGGGGAGAACTACTCAGCATATATAAACAGCACTCTAATCTCTTGATTGTGGCCAAGCTTTATTAGGTCTGAGAAAATAACATTGATTAAGTCATCAAAATTATCTGTGGTTAGACTTTACATTCTTTTTTAATATATTTTTAACTTAAGTTCTCTTTTTCAGGCTGAAGGTGCAAACATTTTTAAACATAATGATATTTAACAAGCAGGTAAATTAAGGGTCAAGCAGTGCTGAAGATACATTATAGCTGTTTTAACATGGGAAATGAAGACAGTGTTGAGTTTTTCCTTTCACACATGAGACACACTACAGTAGATAATCAGCTTCAGAGGTTCTCCTACTTGCTTTGCTTAGGCCAGGGGTCTCAAACCCTTAGCTCATTCACCCAGCTCCAGTGACTTGCTGTGGTTTTGACAATAAAACTAAACGAATAAGAAAATTAACCTCTTAATTAACCCCATAATTTAGCAATAGGCTAAATTACATTCACAGCTACTTAGAGAGTCACCTTTATTAAGATATGGTAAGATAGGAAAAGATCAACAACTTTTGATAATAAACTTTTCCAACTTATGGTTTAGATCAAGAGGCAACTTATGGGGCTGAAAAATGAGTCCACCACAGAAGTGCTGTAAAATGCAGCTCATGATGTGGCCATAAGTTAGTCCATCCTCATAGACTCCTATATTAAAATGTTGGTTTTGGTCTCTGTGATAGCTTCTGCCTGATAAAAACTGGACATGGACATGTCTGCCTTTCGGGGCTGGTTGCAGGAGCCAGCAGCTCTCTGCTGGACCTTATCTGCTAAATCTGAGTCCTTAAACTGGATCTCGCAACGTGTTTGCAATCTAGGTGCCGTTGGGAGCATTTTGGAACCAATTATCTGACATAACAAGTTTGGACAGTGAGTGAAGTGTCTTGCCAATGCCTCCATGAATGTTGTTTGTTAATCAGGCACGCTAGGGTCAGGTCTACATATTGTTACTTCTGGTCTCTACCCTCTAGAACAGTGGTTCTCAAACTTTTGTCATCATTCCCCACATGGCAGGAAGAAATATTTTCACACCCCATCCAAACAAAACAATGACAGAAAAGCCTAGTTTCAACTTTATTTAGATAATAAACTCATTCACAATGAATCCTTCAGTAATTTTTGTTTCAAACAGCTATTTGTAACTTAAGTCACAGTCTGCACAGTCTGCACCACTTCTTCAAAAAAGCAGCAAGTTAAGCAGAATGTGAACATTGCCAGATATGGAAAAATAAAGTTCAGTCTTAGTCTTATAAAAGAAAAAGATATCCAGAAACTTGTGAACAGAGATGAAAAATATAATTTAGTGAGAGTTTAATTCTATTCACTCCTAGTGGCTGCAGTGAGCCTGTTTTTGATTGCAGAGCTGTCGTGGGTGTAGTCGATGGGGCGTGGTCTGTATGACGTGGTCTGTGGGGCAGCTGCAGGGGAGGTGGACGCATCTGAACGGCACCCCCAATCACACCTCGTCGGCTTAAAACAGAATGAACTAGAGCTGTGTCCCAATTCAGGGGCCGCAGCTGACGTGGGCCGCAGCCGACGTGGGCCGCAGCCGACGTGGTCCGCAGCCGACGTGGGCCGCAGCCGACGTGGGCCGCAGCCGACGTGGGCCGCATTTGTCGGCCGCATTTGTTCGCCACATGTGCGGTCTACGAATTGGGACAGCCTATGTCGCATTGTTGTGACGTAATCAGCCTACAAATGTGGCCCACGTCAGCTGCGGCCCCTGAATTGGGACACAGCCTAGGTCATGTTGTTGTTGTTGATGTGTGCAGGCTGTAGTCGAAAAGCTGCAGCCGTGTGTGTAAGTCAACAGCCGCAATAAAGTGTCGACCGATCCGACCACATGTTCGCACTTTTCAGTGCACTTCTTTATTGTGGCTGTCGACTTACACTTGGCTGCAGCTTTTCAGCAGATGCGCATATTATTAACGTAACTGCCACAAATTTCTTTGTTCCGCCGTAAACATGATTCCGATGTGGGTGTCTTTTTTTCCTGTCTTAAGTTCACCATCTCTATGGAAGTGCTATACTTACAATGCAATGCAAAGACTGGAGAGTGCATTTAGGTTCTAATAAAACCCGATTATCCTTTAACCTGCTGTCTGTACTGACACTGAACTGAAAGTGGCCTAAGAACCGGTGGTAGCGGGATGTAAGCCACTCATCAGCAGCTTCTGTTGCTGTGCTGATACTGCTCACACTGTACTCCTCCACACCAGAGGCAGTCGTAAAGTGCTTTAAAATAATAAAGGCATTTAAAGTGGCCATTAAAGTCAATGTCGCATCAGATTAACACGTGCGCCCCTGCGGTGTGTGCGCGCATATGAAACAGACACGACGCTTCATTTATTAAACACAGTCACAGCTACAGTGTCGACTGATCTGCTGATTAAAAGCTGCGGCTAGATGAGGTTACACGCACATTCACGGGCCGAAACAATAGTCAGCATTGCTGAAGTCCATTTTAATTGAGGGCAAATTTGCGCGTTCTCTCACCCCCGAACGTATCGCCGCTGCGTCCCTTTCGTCAGCATGGTGGGTGGGCGATGAACTTTATCATCTATCATCGTTCTTCTTCCCTATGCATCTTACTTTCTTGCATGAATTAGAATAATAACTGAGCCGACTGAAACTGGTTGAAAGGCATGAAGTGTGGAAGGGGCAGGGGGCCCCACTTCACACTTGAAGAATTTCTATGCTGGACACATGGCTGATGCCAGCCGAAACACAGAGGAGGTTAAGTTTGATACAAATGCTGCGAGACATGTGCCCAGACTACTACACGTTTTCCTTACCACCGTGGATTTCTGTCTTTTTTATGCTACGATTTTTCTCTTTTTATCATTCATATTTTTCTGTTTAAAATCCTCTCCCACAAGTTTGACTTCTTTCTCCTTGGATGAATTTTCTTTTTCCCCACTGTCCCTATATTCCAAGTTATAGCTTGCAAACTCTAAAATCTCTCCTCCCTTTACTTTCTCAACCTCCTTTGTCCTTCTATTTCCTTTTCACATCCTTATCTAAAGGCTGTGTCTGATAGATGGATCCGCTACATTTACTTGAATCTGACAAATGCGGCACTTCCCTCAACAAATCATCACACAGTGTGGTGTGACGTGGAGGGCGGATGGTAGAAAAACAGCATCTTTGGCACTTCCGTGAACATGCAAACAAACATTGGGGTTGTTTGGAGGTAGAACTGTGTGTGTGTGTTTTATTATTTTGTATGTGATGGTCGAAATCCTTGCCCTTTATTTGGTTTCATGCTACAAAAATATGTTTTTATTTTAGCAAACTAAATTATTAAAGGCTATTAATAATGCAACCTTTCAAAGCCACAGTGATTCAATCCAAGTTACATTCATTTGTCATTCATATCCTTTGACTTCACTAAGCAAAAGCTTAATATATACAATAAAACTTTTAAAACAACTTCTTAAATAAGTTTGAATGTTTTGATAGTGAGGGCTGCCAAATGAGCACCAATAAAAAGAAACCAAAAAAATAACAATAGAGCAAGGTTGCCTGTTGTAATCGTGCACTGCTGTTTATTTCACTGGGCTTCAGGAGCAGTAACATTTACACCAATCAGCCACAACAATAAAACCACTGAGAACGGAACTGAATAACCTCCATCATCTCATTGCAAAGCAAGGTAATGCTCAGAAACCCTGAGTTGCATTCGCTTTTAGCTTGTACCACCCAGGTAAACATTGTAACAGACAAGCTGAGGGGCAGGGAGGGGTGCCCAGTGGCATAATTACGGTGGCTGGGAAGTGCAAAACACATTTACAACATCAATAACAAAATAACATTTCCGAAAACACTTTTACATTAAAAAAAACAAATTACAAAAATTGAAAACAAAATAACATTTCACAAAACACTTTTGCATTAAAAAAAAACAAATTACAAAAATAGAAAACAAAATAACATTTCACAAAACACTTTTACATAAAAAAAA
>VURO01039945.1:0-17134 GCA_015108175.1 Pelvicachromis taeniatus
TTCCTGAATAAATCGGTTTGGCTGAGATTATAGTTATAGTTTTCACACAGCTGAATAAACATCAAGCAGACAACTGATTATCAGAAGTGTGAGATGGTCGAGAATACACTCCGGTGTCCTGTTATATTTTAGATAGCAAAGAGCAGACGGCTGAGTTTATTAAACTTCACCGAAACAATCTGCAGATTTCATTAAAATTTAATAAACTAACATCTTGTCATTATTTTTAGTTAGCACATACCTTAAACACTCAAAGCTGTAAGATAATGATAGTTATATAAGAGGAGATGCATGCTGGTGCAATAAGCTGTACGTTTTACGTCCAATGGATGCATGATCTGATTAGTCGACTAATCGCAAAAATAATCAGTGACTAGTCGACTATCAAAATAATCATTTGTGGCAACCCTAGTTAAGAAAGAGTATTGTATGAGAGGGACAAGTGTTTTGGAAATAAAGTTAGAGATCCTGAGAGAGTTTTGATATGTGCAGTGGAGGAACAGTGTATATATTGGTCAAAGGATGTTGAATACAGAACTGCCAGGCTGGAGAAAAAGAGAAGGAGCACAGAGAAGATTCATGGATGTTGTTATGGAGGGCCTGCAGAAGGTTGGTGTGGCAGAAGAGGATGCCTGGGATATGATTAGATGGAGGCAGATGATCCATTGTGGAAACCCCTAAAGGGAACCCCTTTGTGTTTTACCAGTTAAGACAAAAAGCATAAATAAGTAGTCTATAGTTCATTCTTTTTTTTTTAAGATCTTACAGCTATGCTTCATATCGACAGTTTACCTGGTGGATGCATGGCTGGCTAGAGTACGTAGAGTCATCCCATCATGTGCAGTAAACAAAATAAGGACAGCCTATCCAGAACCAAGTGGCATATATACAGGATTTCAAGATGCAGCTACTGATCATGTAGAGGTAGATGAGGCGTGGAGAGATTTTAATGACATATAGTTTACATTCTTACTGTCTTGTTCTACTACGTAGCTTGAAAGCGCCTATACTGCCAACAACCAATATCTTCCCAGAATGCATTGTGTGCGCAAAAACATGGCAGCTCCCATGTCACCAAAACCATTTTAAACAACAAAGATTTAATGAATAACGAAAATATTGTAGTTATTTTCAAGTATGTTTTTATGTAGTGGAGATCATTTGTATTTAGAGTAACTTGTCATAATAGTTGGGGCTCCCTTTAAAAAGAGTGTCCAAAAGAAGAAGATTTATTATTCTACTACATCATCATCTCTCAATAAACAATTATATTTTACATACGTTCATTTATATGCCTATATGTTGTATGTTTATATGGTTTGTGGAAAGTTGAAAATATCTGAATTTAAGTATCTGTTACAAAAATACTATGTTTAAAAATTCCGTTTTAAACATTGACTAAAAGGTGGCGGCAGTACATTTATGAATAATATTAAAAAATATCTCAACAGGAAACTCGTCGAAGCGGTCGCCATTACGGCTCTGATGTGTACGCGCTAGCCCTGTATCACTGAACTGATGGTTAGAGCCAAAATGGCGAATATTCCTTTAAATAATAAGCCAATCATTTTAGCTTAATTTTCTTCTATCCAATCAAAAACCCCAAAGAAGGCGTGGCATGTGGAACCGGGAGGAGCTGTTTTGGGGTGTTGTGAATCCGTGTAGCCCAGAAATCCCAAGTGGGAGTTGTCGGACCGATTTGATTTGTGTTTGTCTTGCGTTTCTCAGAGATTATCTACACGCCTGCAGCAGCTATGCCTGGGATAGAGAAGCTACCCATAGAGGAGACGCTGGAGGACAGCCCGCAGGTAACGGCTCTCCTCCCCGAGGGCTTCAGCTAAAGGCTAATGCTAGCCACGTCTATAGCTAGGCTAACTGTCTTTGAGGACTGCCAACATCCATCGGAATGATGCTAATAGCTAACGGCACAGTTACCACAGCTTCTCAAGCGGGATACTTCAGCTGTGCAGTAGGATCATAAACTGACTGCTTTACAGATCAGCTGGTGGAAGCTTTCGCCAAGCTGTCAGGTCCTGAAATGTCAGATTTAGTGCTGGTTTGCACATAAATGAACGGTTAAACTGCAACTTCCGTAGCCAATTCGCTAATCATCCTCCCCTCTTCCCCAGTGATGGTTATTTGGTCAAACACTAGTGTTGTATTTCTGTTGGTGTCACACCAAAGCTTCAACTGCCCTGGTGCAGATGGACAGAAAAACAACACGATCCGTGATGTTGTTTCCTGAAAATCTTAGGAATAACACCTGCTGTGACATCACGGATTCAGGTGTGGTCAAAGCGTATAAACTTACCTGGTTTGAAGCTGCACATACTCAGGATTTACTTACCCTAACAGTCCGGATAATCTTGGTATCAGCTCTCAAAGCACAGGGAAAATCTTGCTGCTCTCAAGCATAGAAATAATTTGCAAGAGCCAAAAGAATTTGCATAACTGTTTGTTTGTTTTTTCAACCCTGAAAATGTTATGTGGCTATCTCCTGTTTCTCAGAAGTTATAAGAGCATTACAATAAGGCAAACTAATTTTGATAATTTGCTGTACTCTGAAGGACTGAAACGCAGACATATTCATAATATGAAGATGAAATTTTGCATGATCTTATTAGATATATTAAACATATAGAGTAGAAAAAAATCCGCTGACTCTATCAGGGTCTGGTGGGAGTTTCTCAGATTTGCTGGTATGACTCTGCCGTCTTTGCAAAATCTTTTAGTCCATATGACTAATGATTTTTGCTTCATCCACTCCAGTCTCTTATTAACTCTCTTGGTGTACATTACGCATTAGCGCTGTTATATTTGTAATTTAACAGTGGGAGCTGGAGAGAAACCAGGTTACTGAAGCATCAAAGTCTGATTTACAGCAAGGTGAAATACATTCAGGATAATCACACTACAGGTTGCAACCATTCAGCTTTCAGGAAAACAGCCTGAGAGTGTGATTTATTTCTCACAGTGACTAATGCTTTGAAAATGACAGGGACCAGGAGGCTGTTGAGACACACCTTGAGAGCAGCAGTAGTGGGTAAAGGTGTTTGATTTACAGAAATGGATGCAGGTTTTTGGCAATCGCACAGGAAATTATCTAGGGGCAAGTAAGCTCAGTGTGGTTTCATAAACATATCATGTAGTTAAACCAGCTGCATGATTTGTTTGTTTGTTTGCTTTTGATGCTTTTTGTTTGCAGACACGGTCTCTGCTGGGAGTTTTTGAGGAGGACACTGCAGCCATCTCCAACTACTGCACACAGCTTTATCAGGCCATGCAGAGAATTTATGATGCACAGGTACACTCACTCACTCGCTCACTCACTCACTCACTCACTCACTCACTCACTCACTCACTCACTCACTCACTCACAAAATCAATCATGAGCTGCTGATTGGATGGTGCGTGTCCGGCTCTTAGTGCTGCTGATTTGTCTTGCAGAATGAGCTGAGTGCTGCAACACACCTGACCTCCAGACTGCTGAAGGAATACGACAAACAGGTATGACACCCCATATTAGCCCTAACAAGTCTACACACTCAAATTATTATTATTATTATTATTATTATTATTATTATTATTATTATTATTATTACAAAGAAGTCCTGGACACTAAATATCTGAATGCTTCACAATTGAATCACCCTTGAGCCACCTGAGATCTCAGTGTGGACATTAAGCTTTTTCATAGCCAGCCAGCAACATATAAATGACTAACTTTGTGTTGTACATGGATTGTTTCACACATTTCCCTTGGTGGAAGTTTGACTTTGCTGAGATACCCCACTATTAACTTATAACTTGGCTAATCTTCATCAATCCTGTTTTATAATAAATAATACATTTTATTTTGTGAGCGCCTTTTTAAAACCCAATCTCACCATACAAAGCATAGAAGACAAACAGTAGTAAGGATACAAATAATTGGAGTCACTTCTTTGGAGAATCATTTGAGAGTTTAAAGAATTTGGACTGTTTTTAGCTCCCAGTGGTGCCTCACCGTTTGACTGATTTTTGGAAATTAAGGAGGATAGATGCAATTCAAAATACTCCAGAAGCTGTCTTGCCCACTGCTTCAGGCCACTTCAATCCTTATACAACCGTTGCAAGAGCTTGGTCCACATAGCTAGCAATAAGTCGGACTCATTCTTGGTGGGTGTTGGACTCCGCCAGGGCTGCCCCTTGTCCCCAATTCTGTTCAGAATTTTTATGGAGGCTGTAGGCAAGTGGTGGAAGGCTTCCACTTGGGCGGTCTCAGAATCGTGTCTCTTCAGTTGAGTTGAGTTTTCTAAAAGTTTTCTTCATTCTGCTGCAGTTTCACTTTTGAGATTTCTTTTAAGCAACCCCCATTTCCCTAAGAATGCTCTGCCTTTTTGGAAGTCACTATTCTGAAAACCATTTTTGGAACCAGCCTCAAGTGGTCAGTTGGGAGAACTGCAGGTTTTGGCACTGCTTGGTGTGGCTTCCCAGCCTTATCACACAAGCCACAGACCACACAGTATAATAAGAGCCTCACTGTTCTAACAGCCTATCTTCGTTATACCAATAGACCCTTAAAAAAGGGCAATAAAATACTAAATGTCAGCCTTATAACGCCATCCATTGTACTTATCACCCTAACTGTAATCCTGCAACAACAAGCCTTCTACTCTGTCTACTCTGTATCTGTTACTTCGCACACATCTGCTTTTACCACACCTCTGTGAAATTTAGCCTGGCCGTTCCTGTCTTCTAGAAACAACCTTGAGTCAGGATTATTGAGATTGTTTTCTTTACCATAACAGAAAATATTAGCAGTTTTAATAACATCCAGAAATCTATATGTTCATCTCAGTTGTTTAATGTTTCCTTATTGTTTCTGTTGTTTGCAGCGTTTTCCTCTCGGGGGTGATGATGAGGTGATGAGTTCTACCCTGCAACAATTTGCAAAAGTCATCGATGAAGTGAGCTTGGTTTGGATGTCCCAAATAGGCCAATTTGATGTAAAAAATAAATAAATAAAAAGAGTATGAAAAACTAATGTTATTTTTGCATTTTTTCATCTGATTCATGGTTAGGATTTTAACTTCCCCCTTCTCTTCCTCTTTCTAGCTCAGCTCCTGTCATGCTGTCTTGTCCACCCAGCTTGCTGACGCCATGATGTTCCCCATCACTCAGTTTAAAGAGCGAGACCTGAAGGGTAGGAAACACTTCAGGATCTTTCACCCAATTTTGAAACTCCTTTAGAGACATTAATAATGCATAATGCCAATTCTCAGTTAACAGCTTTTATTTTGCCATCAACAGTGACACATGATTTAAATTAATTGCCATTGCTGTGTTAGTTGTTGACTTTTTTTTTTTTTTTAACTGAGCCTTAATATTTTAACAAAATATTTACGGTAAGTAATAATTTGAAGCAGCAGCCCTTGCTACATAAACAGGTGCACTTTGCTCTCTAATGTGAGTTTTTTGTGTCTCTCCAGAGATCCTTACTCTTAAAGAAGTCTTCCAAATAGCCAGTGATGGTAAGCTGTACCTCATAAACTACAGTCAATGCACTTTATTGTCTACACATTACACTTACATTACACCTCCAGCCATGAAAGCCCTTCCCATGAAGCCTCCGGCAGATAGGTTTTGTGCTGATGTTAATAACAGAGTTTTGGAGCTGTGCAGAGTGATGGAGACTTTTACGTGCTCTACCTTTTAGTGCATGCTGACCTCGCTCTGTAACTTTATGCAGTCTGCCACTTTGTGACAGATTTGCTGTGGTTCCTAAATACTTCCTGTTTGTAATAATACCACTTACAGCTGGTCATAGAATATCTAGGACGGAAGAAGTTTCATAAACTGACTTGTTGCCAAGGTGGCTCCTATTACAGTACTATGCTCAAATGCAGTGAGCTCTTTAGAATGACCCATTATTTCACAGATGTTTGTAAAGGCAGACTGCATGGCTAGGTGTTTGATTTTATACATCTTTGGAAATTGGACAGAAAACACCTGAATTCAAACATTTGGAGGTGTGGTTTAATACTTTTGTACTACATATATTTTATGTCTAGATAAATCACATATGCGAAATATAAAGCCATCTCAATCTGACCTGCAGTGTTTGAAAATTAAAGTAAGAGGCAGTATAATTCTAGGCCAGTCATTACAGTGAGATTTTACTGTTGTTTAATTCAGGCAATGCAGCAGTTCATATTATACAATTGACAAGACTAATATAAATGTTCATTTAGCATTTAGGCACAATTTCCTTTTATCTAAGTACTTTCATTCTAACCTCTAACCATGTTTCCATTTGATCTTGGCAGTATGGCCGTCTGGAGGGAAAAAAAAGTTGCCTACACATGAGATTAAGCCCAAGTTTTTGGGCTTAAACCAAGTTTATCCTACCCAGGTAGGATAAACTTGGGCTTAATCTCATGTGTGGATATAGCTAACTATATGGAGCTATATGGATATAGCTAGTGTTATCACTCCCCAGAAAACACTACAACAGCTGAACCCTGGTATATCACAGTGCTTTCATCTCAGCTTCCATTTAAGTCTTTTGTGATCTAGTAAATACCTAACTTTAGATCTTAAATTTTAGGCCCATATATAAAAGAAAAATGATTGAAATGGTTCAAATAGAAGCTAAATTACTTGCAGTTGTGAAAAGTAATAACATAGGGTTATTCTAAAGTTATTTTAAGTGTGCATTATAGGCAGTTTCAGGTTTTCTAACCATTGAAAAGGCAAAATAACCAATTATGATTTACTATTAAAAATCTTTTCTGTGTCTCTGTGTGTAGATCACGACGTGGCAATTAACAGATACAGTCGCTTATCCAAGAGGAGGGAGAACGACAAGGTAACAGCTTTTAGGTTTACCATTCATTACTTCATACCTCAAATTATATATTGACTTTCATGGTAATGGTTTTATTTTATATGGCCGTAAATCATAGTCTGGAAACTTTTCTATTTAACTGTAAAGCCTTAACAGTTAGATGGAAAGAAGCTTACAAGCTTTGTTTAGATAGAAAGACTGCGCTGATAAGAAGAAGCTGCTTTTACCATTTAAATACAGCTACAGCTGTCTGTGGATAATTTTCATATTTTGCATATTCAGCTCACTCATTGTGCTTTGTCAAAAAGACACATTAGTATGACTTAGAACTCAAAGAGCTAAATGCTTCCTCTGTTTTCCCTTAATGCTTCCAAATCACGGAGGTTTATTCTTTTAATTTAAGCCTTTTTATATTAATGAAAGTAATACATGTAGTAAAACATGTTTCTATACAAATAATTTTACAGAAATGGCTTTATTTAAAAAAAAAAAAAAACCCCAACTCAATAGTATTTTTAGTTAAGTTACAGGAAGTGATGACTTCGTGGAAATGCGGCTGCGATGAAGGATGGGGTTGGGTTGTTTTAAAAAGTCTCTCATCAAGTTTCATGTTCCTCAATGCAGCAGCTTCCTAGAAGGAAAATGATTATCAAGACCAAATGATATTATGTGAGTGAATAATGTTATCTGGCTTTTTACTGAAATAAGAGTCTTGTGTGTTGCAGTTACGGGCGGAGGTGGTGGAGGATGTCTACACCTCCCGCAAGAAACAGCACCAGACAATGATGCACTACTTCTGCTCACTGAACACTCTGCAGTACAAGAAGAAGACCGCTCTGCTGGAGCCGCTGCTGGGATACATGCAGGCACAGGTGCGCACGCCTTTACTGCAAAGTAATTCTGTTTAACTGTATTTATATAGTGCCAAATCACAACAACAGGCATCTAAAGGCACTAACATCAATCAGACAACTCCTATGAGCAAGCACTTAAACAAAGTGGGAGGAAAAACAAGAGGAAACCTTCAGGAGAATCAGGCTCAGGGAGGGGTGACCATCTGCTGCAACCGGTTGGGGTGATGAGAGAGAGATGGCACCAGTACACATCAAAAATCCAACATTAGGTCCAGTGTTAACTGGATTCCATATCTGGCTCAGGTCCGAAATTCTTTTCCACCAGGAAAAACCAAAACAGTGTGAAATACACATCAAATCCTTAACTTGGCAAAATGTTTAATCCCCCTGCTGGATTCTGGGAATTTTGGAAGCAGCTTTGAAATTCTTTGGTAATTCTGCAAAACAATTCTGACAGACATTTTAAGATGGACTGCAGGACTTTTATGTGAATAAATTAAGTTCGGTTTGGTTACAGTGCCAGCTGTGTATTTTGGAGCACACAAACTCGTGTCAGGTGATATTCGCACACATGCGCACTCGTGGTGACACATTGTAGTCAGACTTGAATGGGGGAGGAATTGTAGGAACAAAGGTCAAGTAGTCTAAAACACCTAGGGAGCATCCAAGAATAGTTTATATTAGGAAAGAAACTCGATGGAAAACGCTTTGAGCTCAAAGAAGGATACGAAGGAAAATTCAAAGAAAAGGAAAAAGTTAATCGTGGTCCTCTGAGAATCAGACTGATGTTGGATGTAGTTGATGTGGGTCTTAAACTAAAAATGCCCCAAATATGGACTAAAAAATGTGGTATGGGTATTCATTTAGTTTCTTTACCTTTCACGAAGAATGGTTCAGGGTATCCTTTGCTAATGGAGGTATTATTATGATGACCACACACACACTTCCAAGTAACTTCACTCAGTTAGGAATTCTGAAAACTGATATGTCAACCACAGCCGGTGAATGAGGGCAAGGACAAACATGGATTGCTTTTACTGCCAGGAGGGGGAGACAGAGTTTCTGCAAAGGAGATTTAAGACCAGAACAGTGTGAAAAGATGCAGAAAACAGTGAATGCACTGAATATGGAATATTGTGGTATTTAAGTACTGCTGGCATCATTGTTGAAGCTAGTTTTTATTGCATTTTGTAAACAGTCATAGCAAAATAGATGCTACAAGATGAATATTTGTACAATTTATCATCATCAAATATTCATTGAACGGTCTTACAGGTTTAGAAAATTTGATATCAGATAACTACACGTGAATGCTTTGGGTGAATTAACGCAACAAAATAAACTGCTCACTGGTAGCAGAGAGAAACCTCAGACTGCTTAGTCACTTTTTTTTTTTTTTTAAGTCAGCTCTGAAGTGACCAACCTGTTTTTGTTCTTTTCAGATCAGTTTCTTTAAGCTGGGGTCAGAAAATCTTACCCAGCAGTGGGAAGAGTTCCTGGGAACTATAGGAACCAGTGTCCAGAAGTAAGAACTCCTTCATCCCCAAACTGTTAATTCTTTAATGTGGAGACATGAATATTTTAGCAATGAGTGACAGTGAACATGTGAATGTTTGCACAGTGTGCGTCGGGAAATGGAGGAGGAGGTGGGGCAGATGCAACAGACCATCCAGGAGATGGAGAGGGCTTGTGATGCACTTTATGCACCATGTGACCCCGACCCCGCCCACTCGCCTGTCTGTCGCAACCTGACCAGGAAACAGGGCTACCTGTACATCCGGAAGTAAGCCAGGATGACTTTAGTGTTTTATTTCTTAGTGAGCTTTAATCCTGTTTCACCCGCAGAACCTGAACAGTGTTTACATTGTCCATTTCATTTTGGGGTGGGTGTAGCTCAGGAGGTAGATTGGGGCATTTGCTGATTGGAAGGTTGGTGGTTTGATCCCTGACCGTAAACACTGTGAAATCGTTTTGTGTCATTGATGTCTCACAGTAAGACTGGGCTAGTGTCGTCGTCCTGGGAGCGTCAGTACTTCTTTACACAGGGTGGAAACCTGATGCAACAGGGCCGGGGAGAGGTGGCGGGGGGTCTGGTCACAGACCTCGACAACTCCTCCGTCATGGCTGTCGATTGTGATGACCGCAGATTCTGCTTTCAGGTCACTTCCTTCGATGGGAAAAAGTGAGAAGTCTTTTTTTATCTTTCTCTTCTCACATGTGCCCAACCCCGCTCTTTTTTTCCCTAATTCTCAGGTCACAATAAAAATCACTTTCTTCTCTTTATTATGTCAGAGTGGTGACGCTGCAGGCGGAGAGCAGGAAGGAATGCGAGGAGGTAAACTACTTATCTAACTCTATAAAGCCTCCTTTGAGTTTGCTGCTGTTTTCTGATGCTGTCTGTCTCCAATAGTGGGTCTCCACCATCAACAACATCTCAAGGAGGATTTACCTGAGTGAAAATGCAGAGGTTTGTGTCAGCTTTCTTCTTCTATCGACTTTCATGTTTCTTACCGTTCACAGTTTTATTCTTTTGGCAGCTATTTTAGTTGTAGTCTAGCCAGGGAAGTATGTCCTGAGTAAAATATCAACATAAATATTGTGAGATGGTGCAGCAGATTTTCAGGCAGCGTCTTCAAAAGACCTTAACATTTTTGCAAGGGAGTTTATTGATTTTCTGAGGAAACTACTTTGATTTGACTATTTGGCATGAGGTACTGGTAATGAAGATCTGATCTAATGTCTGTGTTCCCCTGAGTGTTTTGTGACTGACAGTACGCCAATGCATAATTTCTAGACTTCAAGCAGACTTCAGTAATAAAGCTTGGCACGTACAAAAGAAAAAAACCTCTCTATTAGAAACCACATGCTCACAGTAATTCCTAGTTTTTTCTTGTTGGCAGGAGCTTGCAGCCAGAGTGAACCAATCCGCTCTTGAAGCTGTGACACCATCACCGTCCTTTCAACAGAGACACGAGAGCATGAGACCCACCAGGTAGGTGTGTGTGTGTCCGTGTCTGTCTGTGTGTGTTCGTGTGTGTGTGTCCATGTCCTCCCAGATTTCGTTACGGAGCCCTGTCATCATTCTCTTTTTTTTTCTCTTTCTCTCTCTCTCTCTCTCTCTCTCTTTGTCTCCCATCCAGTAAGGGGCGAACTGGTCGAGCGAGCAGCATCAGCTCTGTGGGGTCCGAGCCATCGCCTGCCCTTTCTGTGCTCTCACTGGATGCACTGGTTGCCCCAGAAACACCCATCCAGTTTGACATAATTTCCCCGGTCAGCGAGGAGAACTCAGGACAGAGCAAAGCAGCACCACAGTCCGGCAGGTACGAGTCTGTCAGGGAAAATGATGAATCACTGTTTACCTTTCCAGCATGTGTTTCACAAACTAGCTGGCAGCATAACCTGGCGATGCCACCTGACTGATGTGGCGATACCACAGCACCATCTGTGCTGTGCTACAGGTGCTGCAGACAGTGCTGAGAGTGTTGTGAACAATAGAGTTCAAGCAGCCCTGCCCATATCTACTTTTTACATGGTCTACTAAGGACGCAATGACAGAACAAAAAGCAAGCTAACTGAACTAATGATGTGACGACAGATATATCTGGAGCTATAAAAATATGACTGTTTTGTGTGTTTATGTGCTTCTCTGCAGGAGAAGTAATCCATTTGGGGAGTCAGGAGAGAGTACAGCAGAAGATGAAGGTACTCATGTCTGTCGGTTTGGACTATTTTATCAATATTTATTTATCAGTTTCTCTTCTAAAACACACATACAACAGATACAGAGGTCATGTTAATGTTATAACTGGGATTCTGGCAAGATTGTATCCACGTTTTAACTGATGTAGAAAAGAAAGTGTGTTTTTTTTGTTTTTTTTTAATCCTATAATTTTTTGTCATTACTTTTCATTACTAATACTGTTTTATCCTCCACTGGCTCATTATTATTATATTATTGTTATTGTTAATATTGTTATTGTTGTTATTATTATCTCTGTGGCCTTTAGTGTTATTTAGTGAATGACAGTATTTTAACAGTGAGCAGGAACAACCGATGTATATTATTTCAATTATCCATTATTACCCATAAGTTCAACCAATGTAAAATAATTTAAAGTAATTGAATTATTAGAAAAGTACATTTAAACCACCAAAGCATCAGCTTTTACACAACTTGAGTGGAACCACAGCCATACATGAAGTATGTTTTGTTTTTCTCTGTTTTTGTGCTGCACAGACTCGATCCTCCACCAGCTCTTTATCGTTCGCTTCCTGGGCTCCATGGAGGTGAAGACTGCCGAGTCAGTTGATGTCATCTCTGAGACCATGAGGCAGATCCTGGCTGCCAGAGCCATCCACAACATCTTCAGGATGACCGAGTCCCACCTGCTGGTCACCTGCGACTGCCTCAAGTAGGAACTGCAGCGACCGTTATGAGTGTGTTGGATGAAGTTTATGTTTGTTTTGTGACTAACTTCTTTCTGCAAAGCAAGCATGAGTCACAGGAACCACATTCAACAAAAAATAAAATGCCAGCTTGAAATAAACTGCAATTATCCTCTAAAATTAAAATATGTCTTTTATTTTTCAGGCTAATTGATCCTCAGACACAAGTGACACGACTCAGGGTACAGTGACCCCAGTTTCTCCAGTTTTTCTTTTTTCTTTTTCTTGTTTCTAAGAGTTGAAGTGTCACTTCTGTCTTTGATCACTGGCATCCTGCTGTGTCCCGCTGCAGTTCCCTCTCTCCACTGTGGTGCAGTGTTTGTCCCATCAGGACAACAAGAGGCTGTTTGGTTTTGTTCTGCAGTCGGCAAGCGGGCGGAGCGACAGCCGAGCCATCTGCTACATCTTTGAATCCAACAACGATGGAGAGAAGGTTGTGTGTTTGTTTATCTGTTTGACTGGCTGTGCAACACATCCTTCTTTTTGTCTGATCGTCTGTCTTCATGCGTTTCAGATCTGTGACAGCATCGGTCTGGCCAAGCAGATCGCTTTGCACTCGGAGATGGTGAGACTGTAGCCGGTGGTCATTCATGTGTTTCTGTGTATGTTTATGCTTGTTTTCTAATTGTTGCTCTTGTGACACAGGACCGTAAAGCAGTGGAGAAGAAGAAGGAGGAGGACAAGGCCAAAGAGAAACAGAAGGAGGAACTGAACAAGCAAAGACAGATCGAGAAGGTGATCTTTTACCTTTCAACCCAAACCTCGCATTATTCCCGTGTTACACTGAATGTGCAGAGTATGCAGAGCAGTGGAGTGTGTGTTTTTAGTCGGTAATACAGTGTAAACATGTGTTACATGGGTAAACTACAGCAGCAGAACTGCTGCAGTGCTTTGCAGTCTGTGTTCACCGGGGAAGACACAAAGGATAACTGTTTGTCATTTCTGGATTCTGCCGTGTGCACTGAAGGGGATGGAAACCTCAACATTGAAGTTTACCGGAAGCCCACACAAGAGGGTACATCCTCTTTGACTCCTACCACCCTCTAGAACACAAACTTGGAGTCAACAGGACCCTACAACACTGGAAAGAAAATGTTCCCTCTAAGCCTGAAGGGAAAAGAAGGAACACACCCATGTAAAGCAAGCTCATAAAATGTGTGGTTATCCTAACTTGGCTGTCCATCTGCATCTAAAGGACAAAGGTCACTCTTTCGAGGATACCAATGTTCACAATTTGGACAGAGAAGACAGATGGTTTGAAAAGAGGAGTGAAAGAAGCCGTCTATGTCCACTGTGAACGACCCTCTTTGAACAGAGGCGGTGGCTTACAACCCCAACTGTCTGTCATCTATAATCCAGTTTTGAGATCCCTTCCCTTAACGCCCACTCACATCCTGGACCTTCTGACCTCAGGAAATCACATGATAGGGTGGGGCTAGGTTTCACAATGAGTTCACCTGAAACCTTGGCTGATTGTGACCTACACCTGTTTTCACACCTTGGCTAGTGTGATTAGGTAGAGGATCATTAGGGGGTCCATTGTCCCTCTCGGGGAGACACTCCCATAGGGCTTAAATCTGGGACTCTCCACCATTTGACCGTAGAACTGAAGAAGCTTCTCGGTGAGGTGAAACGTCTTCAAGCAACTTAAAGAAGTCCAGATGCTTTTCTTTCCAAGCGCCTTAGACTAGGATGACCTGGATGACTGAGAACCTTCACAGACTTTGCAGTCTATTATTGCAGTCTATATGACTAAGCTAACATTTGTAGGCTATGTAAAGTTTTTCAGCAACCACTCAGTGGTACTGGCAAAACAAATGGCGATGAAAGTCATTTCCTTTCTATGTGAAAGTACTGTTCTCGCCATATAATAAAATATAATAAAAATTAGAACATTGGTCCACTTCAACGTCTCTGTGCCCCAACACCCCATCATCACCACTTTAATTGATTAGGTTCTGAGTTTGTTGGACCTTGGGGTTCATCACTTAAAGACATTTTTGTTTTGTCTTACTTAAATGAATGAAAAAAATATGTATTTACAGTGCTGTGCAAAAGTCTCAGGCACCATTTACTTCTTTGTCTTTTGCATTCAGGGAGTCAGTTTTAACTTTTTACCCCTTGGCGTAACCCTTGAAGCCTTTTTCTGAACTAAGTGGTTCTTTTGTAATAGTCGTCAAACTGCATCTTTATTCATACATACTGAAATGTCAAAATTTGTCGTTAAGGGTACTGTGGAGGCTGTCAGGTATCATCTTTATAGTTCTTTTGTTTTGTTTTTTAAGGTCTTTCAAATCTGTTTCCACTCATTCTCAATCCAGGTTTTACACTTGGCCCATAAAAAAACTCCCATCTACCACCATATGCTGAAAATAACACCACGCACAAGAAAAAGTTCACTCTTCTTCTCTTGACTTACTTGCAGGATCTGGAGGAGCAGAGCCGCTTGATCGCTGCGTCTAGTCGTCCAGCCAACCCGCCTGGCTCTGATGGACAGTTCCTAGTGCTTAGCAACAGCCAGTCAGAGGACAGTGACGCTGGAGAGGAGGGGAAGAAGAAGGGTGAGTCTGAAGCTTAACGACACTCAGAGGATGCATGTTTTACCTCCCAGGCGAGTCCCAGCTGGTAAAATCGAGACCACAGCTCAGGAATAAGAGGAGGGGAACACCGCCCGCCCGGGCTGCCTGGAACTGCAAAAACATGTGCTTCCTCTGTGCGGGACTCTGAAGCTTGTGATGGAGGCCTGTCACTCTAAAACGGAGGATGAATCTAACGCACCCTCACTGTAAGAGGGAGAAGGGGAGTAGGTGAGAAACGTCTCATCCAGGACTGGTGTTTTATTCTGTGTGTTAAAAAAGAGAAGAAAAAAAAAAAAACCCTGCTGCTTTTATACCGGCTCCACTTTCAAGAAAAGACATAAATATAGATTAACCTCTAAGTTTCTGTTTTTATGTTTATTTTATAAGAAGAGCTAACAAAAATACAGAAGATGTAAAACAAAACGTGAGAAGGATATTGAACCTGGATCTGACGGTACCGGCTCTTGCATGAGTCCACTTTGAGAGGAAGTGATTTTTTGTTTATGTTTTTTAAGCCATGATGAGGGCAACAGGACATCTCATCCACTTTCTCCATCAGTGTTGTTGGTTTAAAAAAAAAAAAAAATAGAAGTGTCAGCTGATGATTTGAAACACAAAGAGAAGACAGAAAGAGCGCATGAGTCTTATTTTGAAAAGGTCATTTAAGGATTTCTTCCTTCCTTCCACGCAGTCACCGGCTTCATTTCAACACATCACAGCAAATCTTCACTGATTAGTCAATTAATTGATCAATAGAAAATGAATTTTTAGTAACTGCTAATCAGCTGTTTTTACGAAAACTGTGTTCAATTAATGTTAGATTTTATTTGGCTACAAAAAAATGTGGCTGGATTTTTCAGATGCCGTTTACACCAGAGGTGGAAAACATGTACGTTCTTTATAACATTAAGTATATTTTTCTTTTTATGGAAACTGACACATGTAAACAACAGTTAGACCCCCAAAGCTGATCGGTTGACACTAATGTTAATTGAACTGTTAAGTAAAGTTTAAATCGACCCACTCTTAAAGGGACATCTTACAGTCCACTCCAGCTCCCTGCTTTTATTCTTGGACTTGCGTCATGATTTACGGTTCAGAATCATCTTTATTTATCTTATACTGGACCTCGATTCACTGTAGCTATTGGTTTCTTTTTCTGGCACGCCTCACCTATAAATATATTCAAAGCTAAACTTTAGTGAGAATAATGGTCAGTTTTGGTCTGTTGGTCTGTTTTGGGGGGGGTGTATTTTTCCCACAAATATCACTTTAATCTTACTTAGTTACCTTGCATGTTCCTCCTACAGTGGTTTAATCCCCCACTGACAGCCTGCCTCACTGTTTCCAAACCACTAATAAAAGCCAGTTTTCTTCTGATTGGCTACACTTTGCAAACAGGAAGTTTGAATAGCAGATAATGGATCATAATAATTCACTTTGAAGACGTGTAACTTAAAACCTCTCGATTAAAAATCACATTTTGTAAGCCATCCAGTGGGCCGATTCAGCCCCTTAGGTTATATGTTTGACACCCCTGGTATAGACCGAATGCTTTGATAAACGCCACTACAGGATAAAAGAAAACATCAAACGTACGTTTGACTTGTCACTGACATTAAAGATAGAAAAGTTCAGTGCACTTTCAACCCCCCTGCGCTCACTTTGTGACACATTTGATGGTTGAAAATTTGAAGGATGGTTTTGTTTTGTTGGGGTTTTTTTGTTTTTGTATTCACACACCTGTGGATTTGACTCCCTAACTTTCAGGTGCCAATATTAAAGGAAAAGTCAGCTTTTAATTTCATTTTTATGTCTTGGTCATTCCATGAACAAAACTCAGTCAGTTGCTCGCTGGATACAGTCTGTATTTTTTATGCAATAACTTTATTGACCTTCTCTGGCTAACAAATTTCCACTGTGCGCTCTGTTTTTAATGCTTCCAAATTTTATTTAATTGGATTTAAAAAAAAAAAAAAAAGCATCAACATAGAACACGGAGTTCAAAGACACTGACACAGTGTGAAGTTCATGAGACAGTTTATGCACTTAGTAATATTTATTTGCCAAACAGCTAGTGCACACTTTGTGGTTCATATGAAGTTATGTTTTTATTTTGCCTTTAGATATGAACTCACAGAAACTGCCCCAGTGCTTTTTGACCATGTCTGTGCTCAGATTTTAATGGGGTCATGGTGTGTGTGTGGAAATCTTACCCAAAATGCACTTCTGAACGTTTCTCTCACAACACTGATCACCACTGACACCATCCAGGGTACTGGTGCTCGTTTCTGTTCCTCTACATCGTATGAAACATGAAACTGGAGCGGATATTAATGCTCAAAAATGCTTAAAGAAAATGAAAGAATCTTAAAGAGAAATTCGAATTTGGCTTTAGATTGTGACACTTGAGCCTAAAATTGATT
>VURO01039954.1:14353-26973 GCA_015108175.1 Pelvicachromis taeniatus
ATTACAAATACAGGCATTTAAAATATATATATTTTCAGACTACCACGAGGAAATCTCCTGGCAGAGATGAAAGGAAGCACACACACACACACACACACACACACACACACACACACACACACACACACACACACACACACACACACACACACACACACACACACAAATACCTACACACACTGGGGTATGCGCCTCTCATACCAGGCAGAAAGCCTGCATGTTTGTAATCATATCTTAATAAATGGAACAGATAGCATCACAGGTAGAGCTCTGGGGGTGGAAATGAGACACTGATAGGGTAATAGTATTACCCTAGATTCTGTAACACACACACACACACACACAGTGAAACACACATATTCCCCCACACCTGTGATGGTATTCCCCCAGTGGATCAGGTAACATGCAGTAAATTAGCCAGTGATCCATGCTGGCAGTTGAACGGGGTAAAGTCAGCTCAAATTTGTGTCAGAGCATTTAACAAGTGCCTACTTTCATTAAAGGTTTCTCTCTTCTGGAATGATTTCTTATGGTTTTTGTGCCATGTGTGGCCTGTTTATGATTAAATGTCCTGTATCATAATTATTCTTTTATTGTAAAATATTCAGAACATGTGCTAGCATTATGATATTTTTAATAATAATTCACAAAAATTAAGACCTGATTTTTTGTCTTTTGCAGTCAAAGGATGTTAAAAGTTGAAAGTGTTTCTCTTGTATCACGCCAACATTTGTGTGTATAAGCACACACACAAAACATACACAGACACACACAGACGCATACTCTCCCCAGCTTTGGCTTTTATATCCCACCGCGATTTATGCCTGTTTTGATTGGCCTTCAGAGCAGAGTCAGCCGGGTTTAGAAGTGGCGAAGAGGAATGTGTCCACACCAAGCACGCACTCACACACGCATGCACGCACACGTTTTTGCATCACCTTCATATCTCTTAAAACATACACCCACACCTTGCAAAAACAGACCCGTTCTTTCTATATTCCTCTGACAGAGGCGCAGACTGAAACACAACTAAATAAAACGCAGGCACTGACGCTCACTTCCACACACCAGGCAGGAATGTGTTGTTGTTACGGTGTAGTTTTGGAGCTGCTCGTTACTCAGCACCTCCACACTGATAAGACTACAGCTATCAGATGGAGAAGAATGTAGACACAAACCAAAGGAAAGTGCAGAGATGGATGCAGGGAGGACAGACAGGGAGAAAGTGGAGAGTGAAGGAGATAGGAAGTAGGACTGTCCTTTTACTTCCTGGGCTGATAGGTTTATGTAGAACTAAAAACCTTTGTGCGATGCTAACTTGTGACACAAGAAAGCGCAAAAACAATCAAGTGCTAATGAGATTTTCACGGTGAGAAGATTTAAGTTGATCTATTGGTCTTTTGACCAAGCTATTTCCCAAATTTGAGCAACTATTCAAAATAAAGGACTGTACCACATTTCGCAAAAGTCAGATTTCAAGCTCAAAATGTATGTTTTCAGACACAAAGGCAGATTAATGACACTATGGCATAATTTCAATAATGACTAAGATGCTGAATCATATCTTAGCTCTCTTATTTGCAACTCTGGCGCACGTTTTTGTGTGCACAGTCATCAAAACAAATGATTTTTTTCAAACTTTACCACTGAAAATTGTCAATTTTTAAACGTGCATTTACATTAGTATTCAGTAAAAGAATAGTTCAAATAATGCTTTATTCCTGGTAAACTGCTTGATAGTAACTAAATTAATTTAGCACCTATTAAAAATGCTTCCATTGCAAAAATCAAAGTGGCTTTCATAGCTCAAATGCATCAATATCACCAATGATATTGTTGCTACTTAGTAATGAAACCAGATTTTGTGACATTGCCCGACTCTGCTGTGTGCTGTCAGATGGTTATTTATGGACCTTATTAGACATCTGGCATCCAATCAATCTAGAGTCTCCCTTCTCTGCCTCCTTCTACAATTTATCCTTTCATCCCCCTTCCCTCTCTGCCTTCATTTGTATCGTGACCTCTGACCATTCCTTGTTAGGGCGGAAAAGGAAGAGGTTAACCTCTGCACTGAATACACACACGCTCAAACACATGCACACTATTTTAGTGTAATAGAGCCTTTAGAAAGGTTCCTCAAGGAGTGTTGGTTTACAAATCAAGATCTAAATAATTAGCTTTCACTTCAAATTAAGTGAAGATGGCACAGGCTTCTGCAAGATACTTTTAATTATATAACATATAATACATATAATGACATGCACAGAAATAGCTAGTTGTCTAAAGCGTCAATTAAGGCATTATTTGAACTTTATCCTCATTATCAGATCAGTTGAAAGTTGCTAAGTTAAACATATTTATGGGCTTAAGGATAAGGACACATTTTAAATGACTGAACTTTTTATGTCTCTCTTGTTCATTTGTCGTCTTTATCTTTTGTTTACTCAACTCTGTTTTTTCCTGTTAGACAAAGGATTTTGTGTCTGTGTGTGTGTAGGAGGCTTTTTAGTGACCGTGACTACCGCACTCACTGTGAATAGAAATATTTTAGTTGGTTATTTGCCACTCAGAAAACAACTCTGTGTATTTCTCTCTTTCTTACTTTCTCCTTGCATGTTTTTCTCCCCATGTGATCTTAAAGAATTCATACATCAGACACAAAAATTGGAACAAGTGCTGAAATAATAATAAAAAATAAACAATTAACAATCTTACTTTTAGTCCTTGGGCAGCAGTTTTGCCTACAGTGAGGAAATGGCAAATGTGTCTAATGTTTGTGGCTGTTACACATAAATGTAAGCACTCATGGATACCTTTTTTTTTTTCTGCTGTACTGTCTGCAGACAAATGCTGTTGTGCTTGTCAGTAAATAGCTTAGGGCTGTGGTACAGCATACTTACACACACATAAGCAAGGGGTCAGCTGTGCAGATGTGCTGCTGCTCAATCAGTAGTTTAATCACAGAGGTTAGAGTTTAATGACTTATTATTACTGAACCCTAAATCACACAAACACATGGCTGCCCAGCCATTATAGGTGGTGTATGTGTGTACTGTACACGCAGATCTAGAGCAAATAACAAATTGCTCTACAGAACTGTGTGGCTTTTCTAAGTGTTTCCAGGTCTTGTGTTTCCTGAAATGCACAAATGCGTGATGTTGTGGCCAAATTACACAAAATAGAGAAATATTTCCTCTATAGTTTTGAAATGCATATCACACAGTAAAAGAAGGAAAGTCAGTTTGTTCTTTCAATATTTCTGAAAGAGTAAAATACACTGTAAGAGTATCACTAACTCAGCCTGTCCACAGACATTTGGATCTCCCTGAGCAAAATAATCCTTAGGGGTTTCAGTTTGATGGCGTGTGTCTCTGAGCATGATTGTGTGCATCAGTGTGATGTTCTAGGAAATAACACCATCAATCAAACACAACATGGGAAGCAGCAAGAGAAGAAATATCTTCACAATGAAACAAAGGTGGTGAAGCAACATATGGCATTATTTAACTGCACTTTGAGAAACACAAGTGTGTGTGCTTAAGAAAAGAGCTGTGCATTATTTGGACTTTATGGGGACAATGGTCTATCAGAGGCCCCGGCACTAATGTACAGTCCAATCAGAAAGATTATTAAGAGTTACTGTATTTGGGCTAATGGGAACAGATAGTTTAAATTAGGACTCAAGGAGGTGTGGTAGGTTCAAGGTTAAAATATGAGTTAACTGAGCAAATTTAAAGTAGTCCACAGGAGCAGCGTTAAAATGAAGTCACACCAACGCTAAAACTAATCAGTGAGTAGTAGAAAATACTATCTTATAGTATACGTAACTGGATATTGTGTGCAGATCTCTAGGAGAGGAAAAAATATAATATTTTAAAAAGTAACTCTTTATCACACAATGTGCCCTTGATATGTTGGAAGTGGATGTGTCCATCCAACTATCAACACTTCCTAGTCCAAAATGAAATTAAAGCCTAATGGCGTGTAGACCCAGGGAGAAAGTGGCAGTGATGGTGCAGCCAACGATCACGGAAGTCAACAAATTATTATAATACACAGCAAACTATAAACAAAATAATTTGGGGCATTGTGAATTTGTTGGTTAATCAAATTCATCTTTTCATTTTAAGGGTAGTAGTTAAACTACCTTTCATAGAGTTTTCATGAAACCCACTCATCTGCAAACTCCTTTTAGGACGTGTCAACCAGCATCCTTTCAATGTTGCCATCTTCCATCCATCCATCCATTCGCTTCCGCTTATCCTTTTCAGGGTCGCGGGGGGGGGGCGCTGGAGCCTATCCCAGCTGTCTTGGGGCGAGAGGCGGGGTGCACCGTGGACAGGTCCCCAGTCTGTCGCAGGGCTAACACACATAGACAGACAACCATTCACACTCGCATTCACACCTATGGACAATTTAGAGTTTCCGATTAACCTATCCCCACAAATTGCATGTTTTGAAACCATGTAAGAACTGGATTGCATGTTGAAACTGAGGGATGCTGCATGTTGTTTTGGGTAAAGGAACTTGTTAGTCAGTGAGCATCCCCTCATATAGACTCCTTTTTGACTTGAAGAAGAACAAAATAAACTTCATGCAGTTTTGAATATGGCTTGAAAGTAGTGATTAAGCCCATAAATTAATCAGGTCTTCTAGTGACCAACTACAAAATGAGGAACAATGTTCAAATCCTTTATATGTGAACGATGGAGAAGTGCTAATCCTGCAGGAATTTAAGAAAGCAAGTAAAGCCTTAACACCTTCCCTGCAAGAGTACTGCAACAGTAACGTTTTAAACTTATGAATGACATCTCAGAATGACTTCATTCTACGAATGAATTCACATATACAAGAGCAGAAAATTACTGGGATATTTCTTCATTAGTGCACATTGTGTTAAGTGTGTTCTAAAGCAAAACAAAAACTGAAGATGGATACAATTGAGGCTAGCTTTAGACTAGCTGGCCTAGAGTGAGAGCTTAAGTTACTCCTGAAGTATTTAGATGAAAAGACGAGGATAAATGAGGGATCTCTTGGTCAGGGTTTTCTCTACCCCAGCTAGGAAAAAAAACTCACATGTGGTCCATTGTGGGTACACACGAGCATAATCATGCATGTGAGTGTTCAAAGCGACATGGGGATGTTATGATAGCCCCCTTCGAAAGTTGGCTTTCTCTTCTCTCGCCCTCTCTCCATCTCTCACACACACACAAAGGAAGTGTGTACACAGTGTATGTGGAGATAATAGCTTTGCAGGGGCCACAGCAGAGCTCAGCCAAAGATCTGTCTGACTAAAAGATCCATTAAACCACACATTCTCGTGCGCACACACATATGAGGATGTACTTCATCACAGGCATTAAAAAAAAAAATTGTTAAATTAGGCCCACACATCACCTACATTAATACCCATAGGCACTCACACAGCTTTGTAGCATGAACTATTAATATGCCATCAGATATCAGACCAGTTAAATGGATGGGGCCCAGTGTGAAGAGAAGCCTAAAATTTTCCACCAATTATTCTTTAATCTATCGAAGGCTGAGGAGGTGGAAGAGAGGAGAACAGAAAAGGAAAATGCATGTGAGGAGAAGCAAAAAGCAAGAAAGTGAATATCCCAGTATTTGCATCGTATTAAATTAACTTGAATGTATTAACTATGATCAACACTTTTTTAAAAAAAAAATGCTGTCCTTTATTTTTATTTATTTATTTTATTACATGTTGTTAGGTAAAATATTATGACAGAGTCAGAATAATCTAGACCAGGGGCCTTGAACTCCAGTCCTCGAGGGCCGGTGTCCTGCAACTTTTCCATGTGTCCCTGTTGCAACGCATTTGAATAGAATTAGTAGGTCATTAGCAAGACTCTATAGAGTTCATGAGTGAATGAATATGGTGCAATCAAAGTACTTTTAGAAGTACATTTTTCCTAACATTTACGTTTACTTAAAGTTACTTGAGTAGGGTTAGGGGTTGCCACTTCAGCAAGCAGTGAAGTTCTATGTGCTGTTAGGTAAAAAAAAAAAAAAGGGGGGGGGGGAATTTCATGTGGCAGCACAATGTTAATGCATACTTGTTTACCTCTCTGAGCATGGACGCGTGAAGCTGTTGCTTTCCACACAAAGAACCACAAGAAGATGCTAATTAGCAGCACATTGTTTTGCAGACCATAAAAACAAAAACATTGGTACAAGAGAAATAAAGAAGGAATTACATAGAAAGAGAGATGATGGGCATTTGTGAAGGAAAACAGAAATATATGAGGGATGTGGTGAGACTCAATGACTTGAAGAGAATGAAAGGAAGTTTTGAGATTAAGAAGCAGGCAGAATGAGATGCAGGGTTGAAAAGGGCACCAGAGGAATGGCAAGAGAAAGAGTGAGAAAAGAAAGACAAAACGAAAGAAAGGGTGGCCCTAGTTATGTGGTGTGAGAAGTTCAGCGGCAGCCAACTCCATTCACTTTTGAAATGCTTAATGTCTCATTTTGTCAGGCACTCTGGATGTTTTTGGTTTTTCCGCTTTATGCACTACAGCGGGGACTCCAGGAGAAAATGCTTAAGAAGGGCTCATGAATCAAAGGTCCTGAACAAAATTTTAAAACCCTCAACCTCAAAAGTTAATGACATGCATCTTAGCGCAGAGAGCCCAAACAAAGCCTTCAGAGAGTGGTTTCATAAGCATTGGTTTGTCCTAGGAAAAAAGAAGATAGTATCTCCTTCATTTTGAGTGTTTCAGTGTGTTATTTGTCCGATGGTTGATTGTTATTTATTTGTGCACACAGCTCTTGTTGCCTTCAGCGACAGAACAATTTCCATTGAGTAACAATGGTAATCATACAAGGTCAACCCAATTAACATTTCTGTAACATTTTCAATGGGGGACAAGTCTGAATTGCATGTGTCACATTAACAGAATCGCACATGCATAATAAGGTTGTGATTTTCTCTGTGAGTTTCTCAGCTCATTAAAAACATGCATTAGATAGTTGCCTATGATGCATTTTTGCTGTTCCTAGTCCAGGAAACCTTGCTCTGTTGAAAGGTATGCCCAAGGGCAAGTGTAAACTATCACTCACTGCAGCACCAGCCAGTACACGCACTGATGCTGTGTTGGAGTCCGTGCCACAACTCCATCGTTTCCACCGTGAAGAGACAAAAAACTGGCACAATAAAACTGTTGGGCTCAATGTTGGAGCCATTGACGTCAGTGGCAATGGATGGGGCTTCCACAAGAAGTTCATCAATTATTGGAGGATGCAGTCCACAGACTCTGTCCACTGTGATTTTCTTCTTCTGTGGGCTGGTTCTCAAAAAAACACCAAGAACTGGCTTTGAACCAGTATTGGCACTGTGTTGGAAACACACACACGCATGCACACGCACACACACACACACACACACACAGAACCAGCTCTTCATTACAATGAGGGAGAGACCAAACAAATTTGTGATTAGATTAAAATTTGTGATTAGACTTTATTGGATTCATGCTGACACTTGTTCCCACAGATGCAACAAGTCTTTTACAAACACATTGTCATGGTCCGGGGGTTTTGTGCTGATTTGAAGTTTGAATTAGTAGTTTTATATTTGAGTTGAGTTGCTGTTCAGGTTTGTTTGCTTAATTTTTGTGTTTAAGTCATCAGTTTTTCTGTTTACTGTATCTCCTGAGTTCGTTCTTTGTTCTTTCTGTTGTTATGATTACTATTTATTATCATTATTATTTTTATATGTTTTTTTTTTTCCTTGTCCCGTTTGGATCTTTACACATCAGAATTATTGTCTGAAGGCTAAGAAAGATGCCCACCGGATTTATTTTACCACATGGACCATCATGGCTTTGCCGTAGTGATCCATTTGATTGACCTTTGTTATTATTATTTATTCATTTAATTTTCATTTGTTACAGACATGACATGATTGGGTGACATGAAAAGGAGAGAGAAAAAGAAGGGGAGGGAGGGAGAGAAAAACAGAGGAGGGACAGTGAGAGAAAGGAAAAAACATCCACTGAATCACCTGTTGGAACAAGCAAGAGAAACAACAACAACAAAAAAGGCAAAAGAGAATAAGCAAGAGTAATGCAGAGCAGCACAATCTGGGGGCCACAGCAATAACCAAGATTAACAGTAAATATTGAATATTGGATATTATTGTGTTTCCGTCTCTACACACTGCTTCCCGGGCACTGGATTGTTAGCTGCCCACTGCTTCACTGAGTGAATGGGTTAAATGCAGAGAGCAAATTTTGTTGCCTTGTACTGTAACAATGTGCAAAGACAATAAAGGTTGGTTAACCAACGTCTTCTTCTTCCTCTTCTGAGCTTCTCCAATCTTAATCCCACCCACCAGATATGTGAGTGTTTAAAAAGTCAGTCAGTGATGCATCTGCATCAATTGTTTTGCTAGAGCCCAACTACTGCTGTATGTTGTATGTATGTTTTTTTAATCTAGGGTATAACAGTGCTCATGATATTTTTTTATATAAAGGGCTATAGTGGACGATGTGATGAGATATCATACTTGTTAAACACACATTGAAACCGTGAAAGTCAGAAAGTTTTATTATATTGATTAACAAAAACAAGATGTGGATAAATGTGACAAACAAAGTCATCCTCCTGCCTTGGTTTGCTTAGTCAATCTGTCAGACACCTCTGTCTTATATGGTGAACATAAAAATACTTCAGCAAAGGATACACCCATGCATCATCCATGATTGCTCCCACAGCAAGCCTTCTGTCTCTCTTTCCTTCAGATGCTTGTAAGGGATGGAAACATTCTTCAGCTGGGTGTACTGATATTGGCTGCTGGATCACAGGTAGAATGACAAAAGAGGAAAAAAGAAACAAATGAATGAAATCAGAGTAGCCCAGTGTCTGCCTCATTAGTTTAATTTGCATTTAACCTTATATTTAACAATATAACTATATCCCATGTAGAAGCTTTATTAGTGACAATGCCAAAATGACCAGCACATGACAGGTCAGAAAATCTGTTTTATTTATATATCTATATTTTTTTAATTGAAAGACCAGGTCTGGGAAGATTTTATATATCAAGGAGGGCTATGCTGTTTTCTTTTATTTCAGTTTCATTTCTAAAGCTTAAGCCTTGTTAGATTAAGAATTTAAGAATTGCTGTCACAGGTAACTAAAGAATGTTAACAGTTGTAAATGTAACTATAAAACGCCACTACCATCTCACCCCCATCTAAGCTGAAAGCGCAGTGCTGTGTTGCTGAAAACCAGTGCCAATTGTTACAGATTTGATGGTAGTTTCATGTTAATTTACCACGCCTTAGGTCTGTTAGCTCTGCTCCACCAACATCTTTCACTGGTATTGATGACTTTACTAAACTAATGACCAATCAGAACGAGAAATGAATAGTTTTATTTCCCATTTTTTCTGTTCTGTAAGCCCAGACTCTATCAACTTCTAAACTTTTCTTTGGTTTAGTTTGCCATCCTCATTTTGTGTGTGTGTGTGTGCGCGCGCGCACGCGTGTGTGTGTGCGTGTGTGTTTACACATTATTGTCAAAAGAGTAAATGCACATGTGGTTAAGAAATTCAGTGTTGATACACTTTTTATTTAGGTTCTGCTGAATTTTTTTAAGGGTCGTAAGTCATTGTCATACTTACATCCCAAAATTTGAAAGTGGGTATTTTGCTAGGACAGGCTACTGATTCTGTTGTGGTTTCTCTGCCTAGAGGTTAGGCTTACTTTCTTTAACAGGATGCTCACTGCTGTGCCTTTTGGGTACAGCCAGCAAGGAGAAAACCTCTGTGTAGGCCTGGGAAACTCTGTTGGGATTTGGTTTCCCTGTATGCCAGAGGGCACCCCAGGAGGTGCTAGAATTAGTCACTGCAAAGCTCCTCTGCTCTAGTGACACAAAGCTCAATTTTAAAGCAGCTTCTTTTCTTGACACCAGAATCCTGCACCCCAGATACAGGTATTAATATTGCATAATGAAGTGTTCATACAACAGTGGTAGAAGGTCCAATATCCCCAGTCCTGAGCAGAAAGGCTCATGATGATGTGTATTCCACCTCAGCAAATCTATTAATGCGAGCTTTTGCAAGGCACTGGAAAAATAGATGACTAACCATGAATCAGTCTGTTTCTGGAAGTGAACAAACACCAAAATGCAAACCATTAAAATTTAAATGAGATATGGGATGGATTTCTAAAAGCTTTGGAATTGTTTTGAAAAACCTTCACAGTAAATTTGTTTACAGAGAATTAATCAAATATTAAACTACTCACAAGTCTCCCTTTTGATCCCAGTGGCAGGAAAACGGATGTTTTAATTAGAGTGAGACTTAGAATGAGATATTGAATTGCTCAGTTTGAGACCTAAGCATTACAATATTTATGAACCCCCACTGTTAATTAAAGACTGAGACACTACTGAGATTTGGAGGAAATTTCTCAAAATGCACTGGATTAATTTAGACAACACTTATTCAATTAGAAGTGAAATTATTTTATAACTGCAAATGATGATTTCCCACCTTTATTTCATTCTACCAATAGAGGGCAGCAGCATTACTGCAACACTCTGCAAGTCTTCATACTTTATGTGCTCTGAAAAATCTTAGCCTTAGTCCTGCTGTCTACACCAAGAGCTATGTGCAAGTCTGTTTAGTGATGAAAAGTAGTTGCACTATTAGCAAGAGCTTTAACTTTTGCCTATGGCCACTAAGAATATAAAAAGTTTAACTCGCCTAAAATCCATACTTATTAATATTGAGCTGATGTGTATTGCCTGTCACAAAAAGCCTCGTTTCCCCCACAGTCATTGTACACTTTGTGGATTTTCCAACATCATAACAGAGAAGTTCAGCTTAATTAAATGTGATCAGCTATGACTCCTCCATCATCCAGCATTTTTGTCATATGCTACTTGTTAAAACATCTATCAATGAAGTTGACACATAACACAGACTCCGCAGGATGATGCATGAGAAATATGGCTAAAAAAAAAAAAAGACGCGCCTCAAAACCAAAACATGATAGCAAGTTCATTAAGTTGATAAATGGGCTATAAAAATAAAGGAAGAGTGGCTGAGAAGTCAGCTAAAATGAGTATGCTGCGTCCGTGGATAGAGTTTTACTCAAGTTTGGTTTACAGACTTGGGGAAGATAAAGGACGAATGAAAGTTTGTGGGGCTCTCCGACTCTCCTGACATCAACAGAAAGAGAGAGAGAGAGAGAGAGAGAGGAAGGGAGAGTGAGCGAGGATTTTGTTGGAAACCTAAATACAAATCTGTCTGCCTCTCTCACTCTCACAATCGCCAGGCGAACCAGTCTGTGTTGCGCCACTGCGCTTTCAACTTTTGTGTGTGTGTGATTATAACTCCTCTACTGCTCTCACTTTTTACTCCCTGGCAGCGGAGGGATGTTCCTTGGAAGGAGGTTACACCCCAGCTGAACATTCTCACCTTGGAAGGTTTAGATAACTAGGCTCATAAGTTCTCGGAGAGTTTGGGAATGGAGAACATTTGGGGAAACTTTTACGCATTGAGCTGAGTGACGCACGAATAGATATCTAATTATTTTTTTTGTCTAGCGTGACATATCTACGTTCTTATTGTCTCTTCGTCACTGGCAAAGGGATGTTTTAAGTAGACTCGTAGTTACCGAATCTCTGGAGAGAAAGTTTTCTGAATTCGTGCAACAGCGAACTTAATTTGATTTCGGCTTGCATTTTTCTTTCTTTCTTTCTTTTTTGTAAAATCCAACCACAGAAAACGGCCTCTCTTCAACTTTCACAGGATCCGCACTTCCACCGTGTCTCCTTCACCCCCCGCGGATTTTCAATTAACGTCAGTTGGAAGTAATTTCGGTGGATTGCTATCATGCCTTCGACCACGCCGGAGAAGCGCGCCGCGCTCTGCCGGGTTTGGGCTCTTGCCTTCGCTCTGCTGGTGTGCGCTGCATCGGTGAATGGATGCCCACACAAGTGTAGCTGCTCCGGATCTCATGTGGACTGCCAGGGTCTGGGTTTGAAGACTGTGCCCAAAGGAATACCGAGGAATGCCGAGCGCCTGTAAGAGCAGTTGCTTTATTTCAACTCAACTGTAATTGCATCCACTTAACCAAATTCATCACAGAGGACACTCTGACCTTATTATTCACCTTTTCTACCTTTTGCATTACTCTCATACTCGTGAATTGTGGATAGTGCATTTTAAACTTAACATGCTCTGTAGGAAAACTGCACGTTTTAACAGATTTTTCTCACAACGAGATTGTTTAAAACGAACAAAATATTCCCGCTCATTTGGTATTTGGACATATCAAACTGTGTCTGAACACAAAAAAAAAAACATCTCGAAAACTTACTCATGCATTGTTTAGCTTTCATCACTTGCACGTAACGGTAAATAGCATCCATGTGCATCAACATCCCATTTAGTTTAATATCTTCATGTCTTTATTTTATCTTATAAACCCCTGTCTGCATGTAAACCTCTCTATTTCTGATACTTTTTAAATCTTTCTTTGTTGCTATGATTAATACTGAGGCTATATAAAGTTGGGACAGAACTTTTATATAAAAGTGGACAAAGTTTTTTTTTTTTTTTTTTTTTTAAAAGGAGGACTTTTTTT
>VURO01039954.1:26993-39889 GCA_015108175.1 Pelvicachromis taeniatus
TTTTTTAAGAGGATGACTGGCTTTTATGTGGCTTTTAAAACTGGCGAGGAAACTATTACTATTTAAAATCCTATCAGCATATTACTCAAAGGGTACGTGTTACTGCGAAAAGTTGTAATACCTTTTAGGTTGAAATACTGCTGTCAGTTTTATTCTAGCTTAATATATTGCATACACAAAGGTGGCCTAAAATCACCTGCGACCCAACTGTACGGGGGTGGTTAACAAAACAGTCATGAAGTATCTTTTAGAGAAAGCTTTTGCGTTTTCAAACAGGTCAAAAACAAATGTGAGGAAATCGCCTTAAATCACTTTAAATTGTGTTATTTCACAAGTCTGGGTAAGACTTTCCAAAGTTTTTTAGAATTTGAGTAAAACTGGACTAGATCCTCTGTGTTTTGCTTAAAGAATTACTGATTCTTTCTTTCTTTTTAGCCTGGGTGACAGTTTAAAATCATATTCATTCCTTAGGCAGAGACAGAACTCAGACAGGCGCTGCTGCCACCTCCAGCCTGATCTTGACACGTATACATCAGCGCAGCCACACACATGCACTCACAAACACACACCTTTGCTCTTAAGGTATGGAAGTGATTATGCATGACAACAGAGCAGCCAAAAGCCCTGCAGGGGATCAACAACAGACCTAACCTGAGACAACAAACACAATCAGTAGGCTGCTGAGGAAAGTGGGGGGTCATGTTTGTGAATGTGTGTGTGTGTGTGTGGATGTGGGGGGTACTGGTGGATATGAACATGTGATTAGCATGTGTGTGCGGACTTTTACTTGGCTGAGTTGTTTCATATGTTTGTGTGCCTGCATGTTTGCACTGGCTGGTGTGATTGCTTTTCTTGTGTGTATGTATGTTAACAATGAACCCCCATACCTCTACTATTCCATAGGGCTGTTGTGACCTCCTAGGACCTGTTGACTTTTGCACAGTAATCCCCTGAAGACATTTAGACCCAAGAAAAATAAATAATTAGAGCAGGTTGTAATGGGGAGGTGGGATAACGGGGTCTTCTGTGTCTCCCTGGGGTCCCCAGGGTGGAATATTTGGGGTAGCAGCACCCCCTCCCCCTTCTTTTTTCAGTCCAGAAACTTTGTGTTTATGTTTCTCTGATTTATCCAGGTCAGTGTTTCAGATGTGACTTTGGCCAAGAGTTGCTCTTTGCCTCCCTCTTTTTCTACCTTCATCTCGTTCTCTCTCTGCAGATATATTTTAGGGAGTCTGAGTTGGGAAACATTAAAATGGATGAGATTCGAGTCCTAAAGGTTACAACAGACACTTTGTTTTAAGAGAGATGAGCATTATAGCCCTAAGCAGGGATTTGAGTTTGACAGTTGCGATAAAGTTCATATGGACAACAGATTCTTGTAAAAAAAAAAAGTTGTTAACTTCTAAGTAAAAGTTGTAAATTTCAAAAAGTTTCTCAGCTATAATTGAATACTTCCACACTTCACCACTGACACATTTAGAGATTGCAAAGGCCTAAGGTGTTGATTTCATTGGCAGAGATTCTTTAAGGCAGTCACTAAGTTTTGAAATATGGACCAAAATTCAAGACTTTCTAGGGCTCTTTCTATGGTATACTAACACACTTGTCATTGTGGCTTGACATTTTGGTATAATAGACTTTTTCATGGCAGCAAAAACTGGCAATATACTTGAAGTGAAAAGTCACAAATAGATACATTTAAATGTAATGAACTTTGGCTGAACAATGTTCTTGATGTTAAGAAGCAATGCATTGTTGTAGTGCGGAAATAACTGGTTGGACTCTTGTACAAATCATTGTGGTAAGTGAAACAATGCATTAGTTTGTGTGCATTTTAATGAATACTCCACTAGTAATGTTTAAATGGTCACAACCAGTGAGCTTTTCAAGCTGTATCTCAAAGTTTGCATCAGGTGTTGAACCCAACCAATATGCAACTTTTAAGACTGATACCGATAGTTGATGAAAACCTGATATATTATGATTTCTCTAACATATGCTATATGTAAGTATTAAAGTCCTTGGTAAGATAATATGACAATCCATTTTAAAAATGATCTTACTTTGTTTGCTGTGTTTGTGGTGTTAGAAACATATGCTGCCAACATGTGCCCCAAGGACAAACTTTGCAACACAAACATGGCTGAAGGGTGTTTCTCCAGTCTCTTTGTTACTTTTAAAATTTTCTAATATCAATATATTGGTAAATGGTTAATATGAACCAACATGTCATCTCTACTTAACATTTAAGGCGCTTAAGGGTAAAGGCTAGTGAAAAGGAGAAGCGCTATGCAAGCTCCACCACCCTTTGTGATCCCTAGCAGTCGTATTATATATGCTAGCAAGACAAGAGCAGTCCTCAGCTTTCTGAATAACAATGAAGGGTTTTTGTGACCCTACCAAACCATAGGCAGTTAATGTAACTCAGAAAATTTTCATCATTGTTGAAAAGTCCTTAGGATTTGGGTTAAAAACAGAACCGTTGGCAACTTTGCGTGTACAAAGGTCATAGAAGTCCTCCATCTTTTTTCTGATTTAAAAGTTTTCTTATGTCTCTCGCTGAAATCTTAGAAAATATAATTTCCTTACTTGCCAATCTGCATCTGTTGCCTTCTGACACTAGAACACGCATTAAGGCCGCAAAACATGTAGCATTAAATTAAGGCGAAGCTTTCACCTTATCTTTCCAAGACACTGTTTTTCAACTTCTACATTGCTGCACTCTCTAAAGACACATGTATCGAATCAAAGCAATTTAGAAAGATTGCTCGAAGGTTTAATGTAGAAATTCACTGTAGAGTAAAGCAGAAGTACGTGACACATGGAATTAAGAGGAGTTCATGATATACTGCCACATTATATAACACTGAAACATTTCACAGTGGTAAATTTCCTGAGGAACCGTGGGTGCCTGGAGTGAAGAAAATCGGTCAAGATGCAGTGTAAAGCATTAAAGCACTGTAACGGTCATGTAGCTTTCACAATATGCCCCCCACTTACCCTTTTTATTACACACAGTGCAAAAGTTTGAGTCTAGTTTCCTTTTGCTACATGTGAAAACGAGTAAGCAAGAGCCACAGTCCACCTGTCATAACCACAGAATCAATCTCTTTAAAAGCCTAGCCTTCCTCACTATTGTAAACATTTGGAAAGGTTAACAAGAGAAAAACTGTGGTGGCCCCAACTGTTCACTTAACACACACACTCACATACTGCCAGCCTCAAAGATTACCTCGGGCCAGTCAATTCCGTAATGTTCTACTTGGAAAGCCACTTGAGGCCTCATTTGCATCTAATTTGAGTGGAGGGTTTTTGGGGCTGGCTTAACAGGCTTAACGAGGTTGGGTAAAGTGAATTGAAACATAAGAACGGCTTTTCTTTCTCGGGTTCGGTTCACACCTGCCCTACAGGGTCTGCATAGACACATATACAAATAAAAGCACAAACACTCTGGAATGGATTTAAATCATTTTTTTTTTAGATTCAAATTCCAAACTGTTGCCTCAACTGCTGCGAAATGTGGGCGAATCAAAAGGGAGCGTCCAATCGCTTGAGCTGCAGTTTGGTTTTTTTTCCCTGCATGTGTTTGTGCAAGCTTTGCATGTTTTAACTTAGTCAGAATGTGCATGTGTGCATGATTGCATCGTCATATATGCACTGTGTTTGTAGTTGAATGGCAGCAAGTTTCCTCAGCCAGCTTTGCACAAGCTAAATTTGAGTTTAACAGTCTTTTTTTCTGTTCCCTCGCTAACACCACTTTAAGTACATTTTGGCAAGATTTGTACAGGCAACACCTTCTGTGCTTTTTCTCTTCTCAGCTAGCTCTTTCTCCCCTTCTGCTCTTTAATTTCCTTTCCCCTCCAAGCTTTTATCTTTATCCCACCTTTGTTTTTTCCCCTACATCTCTTGCTCTTTCTGCCCAACTTCTTTTCTTCTCTACTTTTCCTTTGCTTCCTCCTCAGCTCCACCACTTTTTTTTCTGACCTCCACCTCCCCCTCCGACACACACACACACACAGTCACACACACCATCAGTTTGCCAGCAGCATCTCTCCAATAGAGTTTTCACAACCCCCATTTCCCCTCAATGTGCCAACCTACTGTACCACAGAGCGCATAACAGTAGGATCCCTGCTGCTGCCGCTGCTGCGTGTGTTTGTGTGGACGCACACACTTTAGCCGCTGCTCCTGGCTCTTATCAAAGCTTAGTGTTGATTGGCCGGTGGACGCTCTAACCACCACACCCTCGGCTATGAAACGGCATTTCATGGTGGGGCTGGAATTTTGTGTGTGTGTGCGAGATCTCTGAATACTTTGGTTCTATCCTGTGCATGGAGCAGACCAGCTAATTTGTGCTGACATGGTTCTAGTTCCCTAAATTTAGAATAATTTGATTGGATCAATCTGCAATGACTAAAGTACTGTGGTGTAGACTTCCCAGCTACTTTTGGCTCTGTCTTAAATATTTGTCTGACGTCATTGCAAATAACAGTGTTTTGTATACAGCTGCTTGCCCCACCCAAAGAGTCTGATAATGTTAAGCTCAAAATGTATTCCAACTGTTTTTGATGTGTTCCATGAATCTCAAGTTGTACTGTTCATTTTATGGGAACCAGGGAACTAATTATGATGTTTGTGCAATATTTCTGCATATGAATGAACCCAGGCTTCGGTAACTGTTGAACAAAAGCCATCGTTAAGTGAAGACTGTTCTTTACTGTTATCGTGGGTATGATGATGATGTAATTTGTCTGAAGAGCAGCCGAGTGTTATTGCAATAGCAGACAGGGCTAAACTCAGAAGTAAAAACCACAGTGAGCTTGCTGTTTTCCAACAGCCTCTTAATGTCACGCCTATCATCCATGGCCATCTTGTGGTAATCACTTTGTGCCCTTCTAACTATGTTTGATTCAGTTATGGTATGCCAAATGGCACAAGTGAGGCTAACCAACATTTAGGCTCCATTTCTAGGTCAGTGGGTGATATTCTTTTCCTCAAGTTTCTCCAGCATGCGGGCACATGACCTTTTCTATATAATTACTTTAAGCCTGCCAAAGAGGGAGCCAGCTGGCGCTGATAGTGGGCACTGCCCTTCTGGGAAATGGATCAAGCCGGATGCTACATTAAAACATACAGACACATTTATATGTAACGTACAAACACAACACAAGGAGGTGCACATATTGAGTGTACTGCACTTGTGAGGGCTCTTACTATATACAGTAGGCTATCCTACAGTAGGCCTTTGTTACCTTAATCATCAGTACTAGAAAATCCAGATTTGAACACAATGTTAATCCTAAAGCCTTATTGCTGAAATGTGCATTGTTTTTTTGTCTGTTTTTCACATTACATATTGCATCAAATTATGCGAAAGTGATTGCTGAGATGGAGGAGCATTGTTCCCTATGGAAAGGTTGAGGGGTGGTCAGTCCATTTTCTTTCATGAGAAACTGGTACTGTTATGAAGGACAGAGCCAATAAGCTTTATAAAGAGATAAAATTAATATAAAGTAAACTTGAGTTCCGCTTGTTGAGATGGACCTCCGCAACAGTCCCAGTTTCTCGTGTAACCCTTTGGGGAAAATTAACTACCTACCCCTGGACAAGCCATCAATAGCTAACACATTTTATTTGGAGTATAAAATGGAAGAAAACATGCCTGAATATCATTCTTAACCAAGCTGGACCACAAAAAGGTCTGTTAACTGTGATGGATGTGAACAGCGTGGGTGTTTATTTCACAGTTTGCTTTCATTTCCACTTGAAAGCAAGTTTTGTTAACCTGGGGGTTGCTTTAACACCTGTGTGATTAATTGACAGCTTGTATTTTCTTCTTCTTCTTTCTGCAGTACTAATGTTTTAGGTGACCTCACTAATTAACTTGTGGTGTAATGTGATACGATTACGGAAGAATCCTGATTTGATGGTGACTGAAAAAAAAAATAGGCTGCAAATATGTGATTTTTTTTTAATCTTCAAACAGCTTTTTGATGCAGTAAGAGCCAGCCTGAAATGTCCTCGGTGTTAAAGTCCCGAAACGGGTCCTCACAAACTTAGTACAAGAGAACACGCAGACATGAAAAGGTACATAATTGAATTGAAATGCATATTCATCAAGCACATAAGAATCTAGCCTGCAGGCCCACACATACAGTGCACACTCATCATTAGGCAGGCATAAGCTCACGCAGTTCACTCTCATGCATTCACCAGAAATAACATGAAACTGGTTAGATGGAAACTTTGACATATAATGAGAGAGAGAGATTTGTGTCACATAGAAACAACCCAGAGTCACGAATGACCTTCTGTGACTTTCTGCTGAATGAGAAGTCCTCAACTTGGAGGACTTCTGAGTGTGTGTCATACTATAACACCAATTTAGATTTGTGTGTGTGTGTGTGTGTGTGTGTATCCAGTGAGCTCGGAGTTGTTTGATGTTAACAAGCTATGCCACTGTTTTGTTAGGCCACTGTCACCAAAGCAACATATTATTTCCCTTCTGCAGGGACTTTATTTTCTCAGTGTGCGTTTCTGTGTGTACTCCTTCACTACACCTGTGTATATACATTCTTATGTAGTTATTTGTGGGTATGTGTGTGATAGATTGACTTCCAGTTTGCAGGCCACTGCTAAGACTATTTATGTGAAGCTGGAAGCTTATGGAGAAACGGGTCAGTGCACCGTGCATCAGTGTGTTTCTGTGTCTCTCTGTCATTCATGTCCTCTTTCGAGCTCTCATTCATTCTAATCTTATTTTCTTATCCTCTTGTTCACTCATTCTCATTTTTTTTCTGACTTGGACTTCATTGAGGAAGCAGCAGGGCTTGTTCTTGTCAAGTGGCCTCTCAGCAGCCAAATTACCCCACCCGCACTCCAGCCCATTCACTTACAGTACAGCAGTAGTAAATCTAGACAAAAGCAATGCAACCCTATAAACTCCTGCAAAGAAAAGAGCTAACCAAATACAGGGCTGGTTTACAGCCCCTTTGGCTTGTGAAAAAAGGGATGCTTTCCGGCATCTCCCTAATGTGGTCAAGCCTGCGTGGTTAACAGTGACACCAAACTATGAAATTTCTCGAGGTGAATCAGTATTAAGATGGAATATAGACTATGAAGGAAGGGGAAATAAATTGGGACTGACAGAAAATAAACCAATTGATGATGGAACACAGCAAGGAGATGCATTACTCGCTCAGATTTCAACAAAATCTAATCAGTCTGTGGTATTAAATGTGAAAGCTGCATAACAAACAATTTGAAAGACTGAGACATGAACAGGAGAGAAATGTGGTGTAACAGATGAAGATGACTTTAAGTGGCAAAACAAATCCAATAAAGCTCGATCAGACTGAAGCAGTGTTGAAAAAGAAAAACCCGAAAAACGAAAGCACAGATTAGATAGGAAGGAGATGTATTTTGCATTGTTCAGACAGGATTCCCCTTTATGGAGTGAAAGCGAGTGTCCTTCAGTAGAGAAAATATTTAACTGACTAATGGCTTTTTTATCTCCAGTGTCGCTGGCCTTGTTTGTACCTTTGTTCTCTTTTCTGGTGCTCTTCTTTCATTATTTAGTTTCACTTGGCATTCTTAGAATTCAGCAGATTGCACAACCCTAAAACAAGCTTATTTGTTTGTACAGAGAAAGATTACCCAAATATGGGTTAGCAGGCATAACTTCAAACTGCTATCAAATTGTTCCCATATTTCTCAGAAGTATACACAGCCAACAGAGTCTCACAAGCTCCTTTTCCATTAGTATCTGCTCGGACCAACTCGTTACAGATCGCCACGACTGGACTCAGATCGAGTAGTTTTCCATTACCATCTAGTACTACCTAACCTCTGTGGTTTTTGTCATAACAATGCATTCGAGCGCCCCGCGACGTAACTAATATGCAACACGAATGCTACAAAAAAGGTGGACGGATAAACTAGTTCCTCGGTCTCTGGCTTTTTGTCAGACTCGGGGAACACGGCGTTGTTTTGTAGTGATTTCCCTCGTTGCCGGGTTTCAGAAATGGCGGCTTTAATTTTAATTAACAAGATTCTCTCGTTCACCGATTGAGTGACACCACTGACCCAGCCAATCGATGGCATGTCTGACGATGTCACATTTTAGTACCTGCTCGGATCGCTTGGAACCCAGAGCGAGCAGGTACTAAAAAAAGTTCCTGGTACCAGGTAGTATGGCCCAATGGAAAAACCCTGAACACCTTGGCAAACTGTGCCGAGTCAATCCGATTAGGTACTAATGGAAAAGGTGTTATTGATTATAATAGCAGAGAAACGTTTTATTTCTTGCACAACCAAACGACAAACACTTGATGCAACAACTGTGGTTACGGATTTAACAAATAAACAAATAGAAAAGATGTGAAATATATAGAGATCTAACGATTAAGGCAGATGGAATGAGAATCAATGTACTTGGAGCAAACCAATGAGACACTTACAGATATACAGTACAGGCATTTGATCATAAATTAAAATGTATGATCAAATCATTTGCCTGCTCTTGTTATTTGCTATTACTTTTTTCATTTACAGAGGTTTTTAAAAAGATATTTAGGCTTCAGCTCTTTGGTGACAGCTATGAATCAGCGCTCATGCTCACATACTGAATCCTTTTATTTTTCTATTTTTGCCTGTAAGCACAACCTTTAAATAACCTGTATTATGTAATTGTAAATAGAACCTGATCTCTATATGATATTGAAGAATATGTGAATGCCCAGAAAACTCTTGAGTGATGATTGTTGTATATCCCAGAGAGCAGCTTTGTAACAGGAGACAGTTCATTGCCTATTATCATCACTATGACAAAGATTCAAAAAAGCAGTAAATTGTTACACAGGAGACCAAATGTTCCACAAACTCCCCAAGAGTTCCAAAACTATGAGATTTTTGCAAACTGTCATAGGTAATACACAGACTCCAAGTGGAGGCCGGTGTTGATCAGGGTTTCCTGTTGAAAGCTTGCATGGCAATATTGATCAATTCTGTTACTGACTTTATGTTGTAAGTAACTTAAAGAGGAATTCCTCACAGTGATCACACTGCATAAATGAACAGCACATAAGCATCTATCATTTTCCCAAGCCTACTGAAGATCTCGACCATTATTTGTAGGCACTCAAATTAGCTGCTGCATGAAAGTTGATTTTCTTCTTTATTATCTAAGATATTACATGATCCCATTTACTCTCTTGATTACTGTTGGGCTAAGTCTGTTTCTCATTCTTGTTAATTATATACTTTTGACTGTATTTGATGTGTTTAAATTGCCCATACTTCTCCCTCCTGGCACATGCAGCAGTCAATATGTGTCTTGATCCAGCTTAGGCGAAGATTTTACCTTACTTTTGGTCTAAATGTGTTTATGACATCTAAACTTTTTCCTCTTACACTACCATTGAATTTATTTTTCAGTACTGTTTTCACAGTTCCACAAAGGCTTCTAGTAAAGTCTGCACAGGCCAATTAATCTTCCCCCTTTATTTGGTGTATGTTTCACTTGCTACATAGATGTGCTCCTTAAAACTGAGAGCAGAAGAGAGCACTTAAAGCTGCCCTAGTTTGCATTGGCCAAATGTAATATCTAAACATTTGAAGTGGATGGATTTCAGCTATAGACGAGCCAATTTCAAAGCAGCATGACACCTGGCCTGAGTGCGGGGAGCACAGAGCTTAGAGGAAACGGAAGAAAGCAATTAGGATTCCTTGTGTAAGTGGTAGATTTAGAGAATGAAATTGAGCATATCTATCTAGGAGTGAGAAGGATGGCGAGTAAAAATGGAGGACGGAGAAAGCGAAGCGGCACAAGAGCTTTTTGGAAAATAACACGAGATTAGCACAGGAAGTGAATGCATTTGGAAATGAGGTGTGGGACAGAGATCAACAGAGGATGAAAGTGAGTGAAAGAATGGAGGGAGAGAACGATAACTATGGTAAGCACAACAAACATGTAATGCTTTATGGAGGGAGAGAAAAAAGAGGAAAGAGGAAATGTCACAGTGTCCGAGACTGATAAAACAGAGAGAGGAAACTCCAGTGCTTTATCTTTATTCCCTATTGTTCCAGATAGAGGGGAAAAAGGGGACAAAGTTCAAGAAAACAAAAACAAGACAGATACAGGGTCAAGGTGAGAAAAAGAAGCACCTCTGACTAGCCAACAACCAAACATGTCAAAACATCTGAGCTCAACACTGAACTCTGATAATCTTTCAAGGTTTACCACTTTCTAAAAGTTAGCTGTCTAATTTTTCCTCTTTGCTAATGGTGTAGCCAACCAATAACATTGTCCTGAAAGCAAATCAGTCCTGCTGCCACCTCCACCGCACACACACTATGCATTTGTCACCGTAAAGTCAATCCGTGTGTCACCCTAAGGCAGCCAGACTGTAAAGTTCACTGCTCAGTGGTCTAGAGTGAGATGTGGTGGGGGCTGTCTCTCCCTGTGTGTACATGTCTTTGTTGAATGGGATATTAATTCCCTGGACACCTGCTGTTTGCATTCTTGTGTTATCCCCTAGTCGCAAACACACACACACACACACACACACACACACACACACACACACACACACACATGCTTGCATGACTTACTTCTGCCTGTAATGGAAACAACGGTTAGGTCTTTTGTGTATTTCATTATTAGTTTGAATGCTGGTCAGTTAACTTTTGATGCTAAGTTAAGCTTTACTGCCAGGTGGGCTGTACAGCTAAGCTTTAACAAATCACGTGCATAAGAATGGCTGCCTCATCAGCTTTTTTTTTTTACCATTTTTGTTACAATTTGTTTAGTCAAAGCTACGTGTCCTAGATGTCACACATGCACTTTTATTAACATACAGCTATAAGCTATAGGTGTGCATAAAAAAAAAAAAATACTCAGAAATAAACTATCTGCATTTATTAAATAATAATGCTCCATGAATGAAATAAAACAATGTTTCGTGCATAACAAAAAGCTCACAATTGGAAAAAGATTAGTAGTGCTTGAAGCTTTTGACCGGATGCTTTTTTGACCTGCTCTATAGAACGCATTATTCTGCTGCTCGTCTGGCACTTTGAATCTGAACGAACTCCAAATAATAGAGCCGATTGTTTTCCTTTTTACCAACCAGCTTCTCTTCGATAGCTACCATGTCCATCTTGTTGCTGCCTGCAGGTGAAGCGATGGGGGAGAAGGGAGAGAGGCAGGGAAGAACAACATTGTTTAGACACAAAAGTGAACGAGAGGGGCAAACTAGCAGCCCAACAAGAATAATTATAACGCAACACAGAGCATATCGATATAAACGATATTGTCACATCTTGGATCTCGTATAAAAGTATATCAATATTTTTTTAAGAACTCGATATATCGCCCAGTCTTACTGTGGATAGTGCATTTTATTTGTTATTTCTATAAGTTTTTGAAGTGTACCAGTAGCACCATTTAGTTATAATGAACAGAATTCTTTTATGAAAGACGGATTTATTGTTTATTTAATATTATGCTAGGTATTCCGGGTTTTCTTACCTCCTAACAATGCTGTGCTTTTTTTCACAGCTTTTTTTCCGATGACATCATTGCCAAGCAGTGTGCTATGCATCCAAGATTTTCATTTAATTTCATGCCACATCTCTGTGTGTTTTTATGGCAGCGGTGTAGACTCCACAGTTTTTAGGCAGTGAGGTTTGATGGGATTCTGCCATTGTGCTGTACCTGGAACTGTATACCCAATAATTGCTTAACTGCAAAGCAATCTCCTTAGTAAGAGCAGAAGTTTCCACTGTGAACATAAGAAAGATGGAGATAAGGAATGAGAGAGTAGAACGAGAGAGAAAAAAGCAAATAAGGGTAGGAAAATTGTAGCCAAGTGTAAAAGAGTGAGCGATTGAGATAAAAGAGGAGAGATTAGGGATGGAGAGGAAAAACAGATGAAGGTGAAGAAAAAGTGTTTAGTCAACTGTGAAACAGTGAAAGATAAGACGTGAAAGATTGAGACAGGGAGATTACTGAGAAAGAGAAACGTGGAGAGGAAGGCTGGGAACACTGGGCAAAGCTGGCTGTGAAGGACTGACAGATGAACATGATTGGGGAGAGATTTAAGATAGATGAGGAGGAGGATGGCGCATAAATAGAAAACTGAAAGATTGTAAACCAGGGTAAGCTATACATTCACTTAAACACTTCATTAGGTACACTTTGTCATTATTGTGGTGGGCCTCTTTTCGCCTTTACTGTTCATGCCATACATTCAGCAAGGTGCTGGTGAGTGTGGAGTCCATTTGTGCACAGTGAACCTATTGTCATGTTTAAGAAACCAGTTTGAGATTATTCAAGAGAAACAGTTTTACTGGCGAGTGCATGTTTGGTACACCTGTTCGACATGGTGTGCTATCCTGCTGCAATCAGCCATCAGGAGATGGGCCATAAAGGGAGCGACATGGTCAGCCACAATACTCCCATACCATTACACAGCCACCAGCAGCCAAACCATTAATAGAATAACGTGAACCTGTGTGAGAATTTTAGTCCTGGTTTCCTGTTCTCAGGTGACAGGAGATTGGCAACTGGTGTGGCCCCATCAACCTATCAAAGTTGTCACTTAGGCTGGTCTTATCTTATTGTCTGGAAGATAAGGGGAGATAGCAGAGGGTATAGCTGGATTTATGGTCAAGCAGTGGCAGCGCATTCGCTGTCCTATCCACTCAGGGGATGCCCATCTGCCTACAGTTAGCTCTGTTGTCAGATGGAGGCAGTGTACAAAGCATGTGGTACACCCAGTCTGTAGGCTACTCTTACTTGTGCTGTTGTTGGTCCATCAGCCGGCTGTGGAGAAGAGTTGCTTTTGAAGGTTTTTTTTTTTTTTTTTTTTTTAAAAAAAAATTTTTTTCCCCCG